>WYDI02028780.1:0-55523 GCA_009867235.2 Psittacus erithacus
GCCCCCCCCGGCGGCCTCCCCCGGTGCGGTGAAAGAAGGTAGCTAGGAAACAGCGAGCGGCCCGAAAAGGCGGAATTTCCAACGTGTAAAATGTTCTTAACGGAGCCATTGAGAGAGTGCAATAAGGCGTGAGGGGGAACTAATCTCCCCATTTAAATGTTTGTGGCAATTTTATCTAAATGAATTTTAATGCTAAACGAGGGATAATTCCCTATTTGTAACCCGTTTACTTCTCTTTCCTGTGCCTCTGAAGCTGTCTAACATCATGCAATGAACAATAACAATAAAAATACTGTCAAGGCATATTCTTCATTTTGAATGTGTTATAATTACAGCTGATTAAATGTCTTGGGATATAATAGTGGGCTCAATTTGAAATGTGGGTGTTTTGTCCTCCCCCCCTAAAAAAAGTCCCATGGAGGAAGGTCTGTGCCCCACTTCTCCGCGGCTGTGAGGAGGAAGGGACGCGTGTGCCCTCACAGGCGAGAGGGCGGTTTGTTTTTGTCTTTCAAGAAACATAAAAAAAACCAAAACCCAAAACTAAACACAACAGCAAACAAAAAAAAAAAAAAAAAAAAAAAGAAAAGAAAAGAAAAGAAAAAAGAGGAGAAAGCAGAAAAACAAAAAAGGCAAAAAGCAAGCCCCGCTCATTCACGTTTTGGCAGAAAAGTGTCCTGATTCCGGGCTCACAAAGGGGGAGTGGGGATATGCAGCCTTTTAGGAGGTAGAGCGGCCCTTTAAAAAATGGGAAAAAGGGGAAAAAAAAAAGAAAACTCAGGAAAAAAAGAAGGAAAAAAAAGAAAAAGGAAGGGGAGGAGACCCAAGCTGCAGGGGGAGAGGACCCCACTTTGGTGGCTTGCTTCATTCAAGATCTGGGCTGCCTGCTGCCAGCCCTGCCTGTACCCTTGACTTACCCCCATCCAGCTCCAACCCTCCACCTCAGGAGAACAAGCAGGGTGGGCAAGAGGGTACCCCTGGAGCACCCCCTGACAAAGGCCGGGGCTGGGGGCAGGTTTGGAAGGGGTGCAGGGGAGCTGTTGTATGATTTTGCTTTAAGAGATTTGCATCATTTTCCTACCTCCAGGAAACTCTGAGTATATTTATTTATTTATCTATTTACATTTATTTATTTATTTATTTATTATTTATTTATCATCAGCTGGGATTTTATTTAAGAAAACTCAAAGGTCTTGCAGCCGACCCAGGCTCTTTGGTGCTATTTAACTCACTGGCTGCAGTGCAGAAAGTACAGCTGTGTGAGGAAATTGGTTAATGAGGAGAGGATGGCCTGCACCAGCCTGCGCTCACAAGAGGTCCAGCAGCCCCTCGCACCACCACGTCATTTCACTTACAAATATGCATTGCCCAGGCAATGGTTTCCAAGTTTTATTCTCCTCCTTCCTTAATATGTTCAGGTCCAGAAAGAAACACAGTATGTGAGTGGCTCCAAAAATTTAGACTGCACATTAGAACTTAATTTGGGGTGGGGGGTAATACTATTTACAGATTTCTGTCCACTAATTCCCTATAATATTACATTTATTAAGAGGCAACAGTTCCCATCCTGACTATTTACAGTGCAAGTTCCAAGCAAGTTTCCTTGTGCAGCGCAGCATTACTTCTACATTCTTTAAACATGAAGCTAATATTTAAATAGCAAATGTGAGGTATGCCTCTGGAGCTAGCTGAATTTTGTAGCTGCCTGGATCCCAGTTTGGGATAGAACGGCTACAAATACTGAAGGGGGTCAGGAAACAAATTTTGCAAGCAGTGGAGTCACCATGACAAAAAATAATTTGTTTTTATTTTAGATTCAGATTTCATTACTGCACTCAAACTACTACAACTGGGCTTTGAGTTATTATACAATCCAAACTGTTTCAATCAGAAACTCTAAGACTCAGTGTGCAATGATTATTATTAATAATAATTAGCTCCTTGGTTTCTTGATAGAAAAAGGCTATCAACAAGCATTTGTTTAACCACAACAAAAGTATAATTAGCTTATCCCACTTAGTAAATCTGTATGCATGCCAACTCATACCAAACTGCTACTTTTACAAAAAATTGCAATAATACAGATCATTTTTCCAGTCCTTTTTGCACAAAATTTATTTACAATGTATACATAAATGCTCCATGATGGGACTATGGGGAAAAAAAATGCACACATGACTGATGTCTTGCCCAGAAAGAAAGTCAACATATTAAAAATAAATCTTCAGTCCATGTTTCGAGCTGCATAAAACAGGAAGTGATGTACAAGGTGGTGGTTGCCGCATGGGGACAAGGATGCTCTGATGTGACAATTAGGCTTCAAATACACTGCCTTTCCGTTTCCATGCTTCCTCCTACCAGTCTCCTTAAGACACTGCCTGCAACAGCTGATTAATCATTGTTGATTACTGCAGTTTTTCCCATCCTTCCCGATTTACATCTGTTCAGGCCAATTCAAATATGGTGAGTAAATGAATTAGACATGCAAATTCACGCCCCAGGCTAGAAAGAGAGAGGGAGAGAGAAAGGGAGAAAGGGAGAGAAAGGGAAGAAAGAGAGAGAGGAGGAGAGAGGGGGGAGAGAGAGAGTGTGCATGGCTGAAATCCTAGGATAGAAGAAAGATTCTTCTGCCTGACATAGTTATTTTAATGCTCTAAAAATCCTGCAAATAAGCCCTTTCTGTCATTTGCAGGATAAGTGTAAGGCTTCTTTTTCAATGTAAGGAGGCTTCTGGAGGAAGTGAAGAGCTATGGAAACAACACACATAGTGTGGAAAAATTTCACATTTTTTTTAAAAAATCTATAAGAAACAACGTAATATGGATAACAGTATAATAGCATTTTACAATATTTCACTCTTTGTTCTCTTAATGTCTTATATAGGTATTTAGCATGTCCCCAGAAGTTGACTTCGGTTGGTGTTTTCCTGCTTTTCAGGGTCCCTGTGAAGAATCGGAACGTCCCTTGGTCCAAAGTTGAAGCCAAGAACTCCATAGTCATTGCAGAAAGACAATGTTTGAAATCTACCGTTGCTGCAGACAACGCGTATTTCCCTTAAGCTACTGAGCATGAATGTCCATCACTTGTCCGCTCACTGCCGGCTCGCCGGTATGAAGCATTGTGGGGCTTGGTGCTGACATGGGCATTCCAGGGTGGGGTGGTCCTCCATGCATCATCATCGCTGGGTGGTGAGGGTGTCCAGGAATGTAGGTATGCATGGGGGGGCCATGACGCAGCTGAGCGGCATGAGGGGGCATCTGGGGTGGGGTATAGCTTGGCTGTCCCATATTCATACCCATTGGACTACCCCGAGACACATAATCCCCTGGCATACTTTGCAGCCCTGCAGAGAGAAAGAAGTGGTGGTGAGTGCTGGGGATCAGCTATGGACATGGGGCCATGAAGCTCCTCGGATTGAGCACGGGAAGGCTGGGCTCAAGCCCAAGGCGGGATGCAGAGTCATGGATGTGTGAGCGCAGCTGCCTTTGTGGGACTGCAGCCTATGTATGGACTCACAACAATGACAACAGGAATGATTCTCAGGTCATACCCCCCCCCCCAAGAATATCCTCCCCCCTCCAAATACAGAGTTCTGGGAGATAAAACCGCTTTCTGCTTTTATGGTTAGGAACGTATGCAATGGAGATATTTCCGATCTGGAAGCATGCCCAAGGCAGAGCCAGTCTGATGATGACTAACGTCACACAGGGTGGTGGCACCAAGCCGGGGAAGCCCTTGTGAGGGCTCTTAGGTGGGCTCCATTCCCCATGGCCTTGTTCCAGCTACCCGCCTTCGTCTCCCCGCTTGTAAAAGTGTGCTGGGAATACAAGGCAGGGAATCAGTAGTAGTTAATGAGGGGCTTGGGAGGAGAGATGAGTTAAATCAGTGTTGAGGTTTATCAACAGTTATTTATTTAGCTCTTGAGCCCCATCACTTGGAATCTGTCCCAAGTATTTGTGCCACTCAAACAGACGCTATATAGCAAGCACATACATCACTGAACAAAAGCCTCATATGAAGCCGAAATTGATAGGATTACTAAGGACGATTGTTAAATCAAACCTGTATTTTTAAATGCATTAAAAATATATCTGTAATCAATAACAGTTATCAATTAATTCTTTCCCTTTGCTCACTTCTGTCTGAAAAAAATCAGACGTGCAACTCAGTCAACCTTGCAGTGGGTTTGGGAGAACAATAAGAAAAAAATTGGACCTAAAACAATAAAACCTCCTGCTTTCTGTGGGCCTCTGCCTTCTGCTTGGATTGCTGTAGCTGATGGGAACTGACAGGTGTATTGTTTCGGAGAGCTATAAGCTCCATAATCATCAAGGGTGAAAGGCATACGCTATTGCTAAGTAGGTTCAATTGGCTTTAGTTCTAAGTAAGAGAGCACTGTGAATGCGCCGAACACCTTGGAATCAGGTCTCAAGACTCTAGCAATGAATAGCTGCTTAATCTAGCCTAAAGGAACAGTTTTGAACTAATGAAAATTGCTTATAAAATATACTGTACTCACAGCTCTTTAATCAAAAAAGATGATAATATTTTTTGTAATAACCTATTAATTTAATTGGTCACGAAGCATAAAATACATCATTTAAATTTAATTGACCCAGAAACTAAGAAACAATATTTAAATTAACTAAGCTAGAAATTTCCATGATGAGGTAATAAGGCTGTTGCATTCCCAAGCTCAGAGGAATGTTTTCACAGCTAATTGTTGAAACTTAGTTTTGACTTGCACCCAGAGAAGACGACTATGAAATACACTTGGCCTGGGTAACTTCAAACCCTGCGTTAATATTGGCTAAGGGTACAACAAAGATGCCAAAATAACTGCTTGTAACTCTAGAAAGAGAGCGAAAGAAACAGAATCAGGCACCATTTAAACATGGTACTGGAGCTCAGTGTTTCAAACTGCTTTACCCTTTAAATACAAAAAAAAAAAGGAAAAAAAGGTGTCTAATGTATTTTCCCTTATAAAAAGACAAAAGGGTGAGGGGAAACTGGGGCAGTTTTTCTAGGCTTTCTTCGCGAGGCCTGCCACTGAAGATTGCATTAATGATCTCTATTTTTGTATACTGAATAAGTCAAATCCATTTGTCACACTGCAAGTGATGGCATACTTAATTTGGATATAGTCAATTAGCCTGGGCTAAGCTCCATAGCCTGCTGTGCACACCTCTATTTTGTATTCTCTCTTTTTCCTTTGCCACACGTAATCCCATTATGACGGACAGACAAAGAGAAATAAACTTGGGGGGAAAAAAAAATTAAGAAAAAAGAAATCAAAGTTTGGTCCATCGCCTTCCAAAACGTAACTAAGTGAAGCCACAGCTTACTTCTTTTTTTCACCTATGAGAACTCTCTGTTTGGCTTTTTTGGTGTCTTGCAGGTTAGCAGGAGAAATGTAACTCATGCATCAACTGCGGTTAGACAGATTTATGACACTTTGGGGACATGCTCTTTCCTCTCCCTGCGCTGCTGCAGACCGCTTACATTTTGCAAATCAGTCTGTTGCCAAGACGACGGGCTCCCCCACCTCCCTGGCTGCTTCTTGTTTTGTCATGTGCTCAGGGATGGATAATAGCATCAATGTATGGCAGCGTCGATGTACGGCAGCGTCAGTGTATGGCGCGCGCGCGCACGGGGGTTTGGGAGCTTGGAAAGCTTGAGCTGAACCAGAGGGACAGAAACCCAAAGGAGCCCACGCATAGGATGGATGGATGGAAAGGAAGGAACAAGCATGAGGCTATGGGCAGGGAGAACATAGGGAAATGTAAGGAGACAAATATCCCTCGGACAAAGTGAGAACAAAGACCCCGTTTGTACTTACTTCCCCCTGGCTTTGCCATTGGTTACCTAGGTGAAGGTTACATGTAGTGCCACTGCCCCTCCATGCCCATATTCATGCCCATTCCACTCATAGGTCCTAGAAGGAGATAAAAATCCAAGAAGATGCCAGAGAATGAGCAAAGTCAACAGATAGTGCCAAAAGCCCCTTTCCAAAACACAGCATGGCAGAGAGTCCAGGACCCCTCGAGCAAGAAGATGCCTGGTGTCCCTCTGTGGTTGAAAGCAGGCAGAAGACAGGCGAGGCAAGGCAGACAGCTGAGAAGACGGTGAAGGGTGGAAGTGTGGTTACCTGCGGTGGCATGACTGAGATCACCCATCGGTGGGCTACACTACCCCGAGGGCTTACCTGGCGCTCGGATGCCCATGTGCTGCTGGCCGTCCATCACAAAACCTCCCATCGGCTGCCCATCAGGGTTATAGGGTGTGCCTTGACTTACTGGAAAAGCATAGAACATTGCTTTTTAACAACAGCCAAAAGGGTCACCTCTTGGTGTCAAGACACAACCCCCCAATCCATGGATTCTGTGAGACAGCTATCAATGCTGGCTCTAAAAAGAGTGAAAATCATCTACTGTTCAAATTGAGAGGCTGGGCTAACACACTTGCTTGGTTTTGGCTTAATTTCCTACTGTGATTTTGGAAATGAAGTTAGCGATCCGAAATCTCGAGACACAAGGAGCCCCAGCTCCAGCTGCTGCCACTGCTGACGTCAATGCAAAGACCTGTATAGGAGCTGGATTTTATGGGGGGAATAGTCACACTGAAATTGCAGTGTGTTAAATTACGCCCGTGTGCCTTTCTAAGAGCAGGACCTGAACACATTCATGCCAGATATTTACCTCTAATGACAAAATAATCGAATGTACTCTAAGAGGAATTGTGGCTCAAAGGCATCTAGGACAACGATGGATTTGGGTAGTCTGGCAATGAGACTTGAGAAAGCAAAACCAACTGGGAGCAACTGGCGATTCCTCAATGGTAAATACCCACACAGAGCTGCGAGCCAAGACCCCAGACAGAACCAGCATGTGAAAACTTAAGATTTTTTACAAAAATAAAAAGAAATTCTCCCAAAGTAAACACTAAATCCCCCAAAGACAGTTACTAAAAAGAAGAGACAAGGGACAAAAGTACCACTACCTGAACTCGAAGTTTTAACTGTACATTAAACGCCGGCTTCAGAAGTAAGCTGCCTTGGGTTATTAAAGCACATAAAGCTCTACCTCATTGAATGTCTTTGAACTTTACTGAGTCCCACAAGCGATTCTGACCCCTCTGCCCTTTTGACAGGTAATAAAGTTTACAGCAATTCCACACCAAGCCATGCACCAGGGAGTGGTCATAGGAGCAGAAAGAGCTGGGAAGGAAAACTCAAAACAACTACTTGTATGTGTATGGGAAGCCCAGTCATGGAGTGGATCATTTTAGTTTCTTTTTTTGAATTTTCATTTTTCCCAAATGTTTTAATCATGTCAAAATTATTAGGGTTGTAATGAAAGAAAGCTGGTTGTATTGTAATTGTCAATCACTCCCAGCATTCATTTCTCATTTATTTACCAGGTAATGGACCTCCCGGTGAATGGCTTGAGCATGTTTTTTGCCTGTGTGACTTGAATACAGTTACTACTGGGGACTTACCTGCTCGATTGGACTGGTCTATCATGGGCTGAACTATTCTTCTTCTAGCATTAATAAACCTGCAAGAAAAGAAAGCAAGCAGTTAGGAAATGGATGACTTCTACCTACATCCCCAAGCCCTCTCGCCCCACTCTGTCGGGCTGCGAAGGGATGCAAATACTGCAAAACCTCTAACCCTGATGACCTCTAAGAGCACGAGCTTGGGGTTTCCAAGCTGATTTATGTTTGCCTGCTTTCTACCACAGTCAGACACTTCCATTTTATCTTTTCATGAGGGAATTAGCTGAGTTTTCAGGAAAAAATATCAGCAACGTTCTTCTCGATTCAGAATGTGGCACAAAAAAAACCAAACAGATGAAGCCGTCGAGATGCTCGTGAGGGCATCTGCTACCTCCCCCTCATTAGTGCCGTTTCTGCCTTATGTCCTCTGACTTCTTTTTCCATTCTTTTTTATCTTTTTTTTTTTTTAATCAAAACCTGCCCCTACCTCTTGCAAACCTAATTCCCTTTTAATGCCCACTATTAAGATAATGAACTGTGATGGCAGAAGCCCATCAAATGAGGGAACGTCTGGAGTTTTATCACTGCTAAGTCACACTGCTGGGGACTTCAGAGCCGTGCATTCCTCCTAGCCATTTCTTGGTGGGCTTTTTTCCACCCCCCTCTCTTTATGCAAAGTCTGAGGGGTCAAGGCGAGGTCATAGCTTTACAGTAATTGAATTTATAATCCTGTTTTCTCCAGCTAGGCCTGACCATTTACAGCAAACATCTTGTTAAACTGTAATTACTGGACTACTGAAAATTCCCCCTGAACAATGAAAAGCAGATCTTTGGAAATGAAAAAAAAAAAGGTACAGTCATTTTTTACAAATAGTCATCAGCAGCCATACTCCTCGTACTTTTGTAGCTCTCTGCCTCAGTGAGTCTTGCAATGCTTATTTGGGAAAGGAATAGTCAAAATACTTTGGAGCAAAACAGAAGAAGGAGAAGGATCACAACTGCCTCAGTCTCCTCTGTGGGAAGCCCTCATGGCGCTGAAATCAGGAGGCTCAAAACCATGGCTGGGAACCTGCCTGAAGAGCATTAGAAGAACTTCTCTTGTGGTCTCGATCATCAGAAAGCTCAGTTAAAATCCATTTGGAAAAAATCTTTGCTGAGATTTCATCACAGCAAGGCCTCATAACCAGACTTTACATTCTTTGCAAGAGAGAACAGGAATAATAAAGTGTATGCCACAATATCTACTAGTAAAAGAAGAAGCATGAGCAACACCTGCAGAATGCAATAGGGAAGTTCACAAAGGACTGCTTGCTCCTTGTTTTTGTTGCCTTTGCTTGGAGTGGCTTAGCAGGAGTTCTCCTACTGCAGAGATAAAGCCAATAGGACCTTCCTGCGGAAATCAGCTCTGCACACCCATTCCCCAAAACCAGGGGGGAGAAGAATCACAAACCACCACCCCATGCTGTTTGTTTTGCCCTCATCAAAGACCAGCACAGTGATTTTGGTCTCCTCCTATCTCCTATTCCCAACTGACGCCCATTACCCAAACTCCATCAAAAGATTAATCAAGATCTTGATTCCTAATCAAGCCTGTCTCAAGAAAATGGGCTCAAAGGCACAAATTCTGGGTGCCGATGTGGAAACCTTACACCTTAACTAGGTCATGTTTTGCCAGCAAGAGCATTGGATCAATTTTTCTACACATTTCCAATACAGAAAAAAAAAAAGCCTCAACTCCAGCAAACAGTGTTGCAAATCAGTTTATCATTATCTTGTACAAACCATGGAAATTAGAATCATGTGAGCAGAAGGTTAGACTAATTCTCCTTTCTCATTATAAGCACAGGTGTAGCACAAACACCATGTGAAATAAGCAATTAAAAAAACCCTGCCTTTTTTCCCCCATTAGCTGCCTTAGCTCCATGACCAATTAGAAAATTGCTTAATATCTGTAATCTGCATTTGCAGAAAGCAATTTTCACAGTAACTCTCCTAAGTAAAACAACAACACAAAACCCCAGTGCCTCAGCCATTTCTTTCTGCATGCCTGGCAGGCTCTTGCTGTGTTTACTCCATCCTTCCACTGCCCGAATGCCAGGATCTCTTACTGTGGCAGGAGGGGAAGGTTTTTGGTAGCTGAGAGACTGGCTGGTCACTGAAACTTTCATTTGCCAAAAGCTTTTACCCCAGAGAAACCCTGAGCAACATCAAGCACACATACCCCAATTTCACAACCTTCTCTTCCTTCTCCTCCGAACTACAAGTGATTTTAATAAGAAAGGGGGCTCAAAACCATGAACTATTATAGCTAGACTTTACCAGTAATTATACAGAAGATGTGCTGACAGTAAAACATATTCTCACCTGTTTGCATCATGCTATAGCTTGGGATATCTCTTTTAACAATATTTTACGTACAGGTACTTAAGAGTTATCTTCTTCCTATGCATTAATGGAAGTATTTTCTGCAAGTAGCAATTCTGCCAAACAGCCCAGTGTTTGGATGTCTTCAGGGGGAATTCAGACACAAGAACATTTTCCTTCTGGGCAAAGTAATAAAATGACATTCTTGCTCCTCCCACTAGAAGTCAAACGGAGGTCAGCTCCCCATCCTTGTATCTGTTTAAATAAACTGGTCCAGCTGTTTGTTTCCAGGGTGCCCTTTAACCTTCTGTCCCATCCTCCCTGCCTTTGTAACAGAACGCTTTACTTTGCATTATAGAAGACTCCAAACCACTATGCATTAAAAAAAAAAAAAAAAGAAGAAAGTATTCACTTTCAAGTTTCTTCCTGCATCCCAAACCTGGAATTCCTAAGAACCCATCAGATTAAAACTACTAATGCGGCTTGCCTTGCGAAAGCACAACGCAGCGCTCTTACATTTACAAATCACAGTTGAGAACTCCATAAGCCAAACTGCGAATTAGCTGTTGCTGCAGAAATATGTAGGCATGAGGATAATTTCTTCGTAGTGCTTTTTTTTGTTTGAGAGAAGGGTCATGATCTTTTGATGAATCTTTGCATTTCCAAAGCATCAGGCTGACTGCACCAGCAAAACGATGGAACAGAAAAGCTAACAGGAAAAATTTCACTGCTCCTTTTCCTGTATGTTCAGGTTCACCTATCTTAACAGAAAGAAACCCTAAGTCACTCTAACTTGTAAAAGTTCAGAAAAATAGGATCTAAAAACCATACTCCTGTATTAAGGACTACTCAAATGGAGTACTGTCAAAACACAATTCAGCATGAAACTTAAGATAATCATTAAGACCACTGCATAACCTTACTCACGTGAGTAGAGACCCACAGAGGCTCAAAGACTTGCATAAGTATTTTTTCCCATACCACTGCCCTAAGCATTGGTACTTTTGCTCTGATGTGGCAGGCTTTTTTTGTTTTGGGTTTTTTTCCCCTCCAAGGAGCAGAATCATCAGTGGCACAAACAACATGAGATCCCTTAGTGTACAGGATGCACCCATTTAAAAACCCAAGGAGAGCTGAGAACTCTGCAAAGTGATGATTTGGGTTACTTTTGCTTGCTTGTTTTTTTAACTCTTTTTTTTTTTTTTTCCTGCCCTGAAGGGGAGAATCTGGCATGGAGGGAACGTTTGAACAGTTGGGCAAACACAGAATTTTAAAGTATTTATTACTTTTTTCAAGTTAACTTTTCCTTGCCCTTTTGGATACATGAGATTGTGCTTTCTGCTGTGCCTCCAAAAGCAAGAAAACCCCAGCTATTCCACCTGCATAGCCCTAAGAGCAGGAGGAAACCCTCTTTTCTCCAATTTGCACTTTACTAGGATGTTTTCTCTTAGGATTCTCGCCCAGAGTCTGTTTCCAGAGGTCACTGGCAGTCTCTGGTTGGTGCATCGCCGGTCCCACGGGTGAGATCCAGACTCAGCCCCAGGGATGCTGCAATCTGGCTCTGCACTCTGACCTTCAGCTTGGCCACCCTTGCTGCCATGCACAAGTTTTGTTTCTTCTCAGCGAGAGGCAGCATGGCCGGTGATGACAAAAGACTTATTTTAGCTGGAAACTGGCTACAATAATAGCAGTCAGAGAGCAAGGATTTTCGGAGGGTCACCAAACCCTCCAAAAGGCACAGTTCGTGAAGGCTCAGGTTACAGCCCAAGTGACATTTTCTGCACAGATCTGTTCTTTCTCCCTTCCCCTTATATTTCACTTCTGCTGAGTGAATAAAACAAGACCTTCCTCCTCTGCCACCAATTTCCAAAGCCACCTTTGCTCAAGAATCGACAGAGCGATTGTGGGGACTTCCAATTTGCAGTCTTTGAATGAAATTTTCCAGGACCAGCTGTCTGAAAGGAGATGCTGAGACTTAGCAGTATATTGAATTTTCCTCTCCCCCCAGCCCTTCCAAATGAGGAGAGTTTCACACCATTACTGACTTCTGATACTTGGAGTTGCAGGCTGATCCCTTCCAATATTGTCCCAAAGCACTGCATGCCAGAAGGCTGTGTATCACTAGCAGTGCCAAGAAATTCCCGAAAACCAATCTGCCTCATTTTCTCCTTGAGCTCCTTCTAGTAAACCAAGCATAAGGACGACGAGAAAGCCCACAGTAGCTACAAATCCCAGTGCTAAAAATCTCTACTGCCCCTCTGAAAAAAATAGTATCCCTCTTGACAACAAGCAAACCACCATTTTTCTAACAGATGCCAAAGTAACCGGAGCCCTGCAAACTGGCAAGGAATTCACTTGTAAAACCAGCCATACTCTTTTCTGCATACTGGGATCCTTCATTTACACAGCAGCGAAACAACCTTCTTTATTCAGCACTTAATTCCTCAACGCTTAACAGGTTTATCTCTAATAAAAACAATTTAAATGGAAAGTGTGCTATAAAGCGGGATTATTACACTTCAGTAACTGCTTTATTCCTTATTTTAACATATTTTCATTTTTTTCCTGTGTATTTGTTTTCTGGAGCTTTCTTAAAGGAGTCAAAGAAAAGGAAAAAAAAAACCAAACTCAAAGAAATTATTTCACCAAATACTTTCAAGTGTTTTAAAAACAGCCTTCAAAAAAAGCAAGCTCCCTCTGTAATTGTGAACAGAAAAAAATAACTGCAGACTTTGAATGGTAATCACATCTCCCCAACCCTAAAATGAGAAATAAATGTTAAAAGAGTGCTTACTGCCGTTATTAGAAAGTTCTGATCCTGAAGTCAGTTAGTGAGCTTAATGACCCGTAACTACCAGTCATTAGCAACCCATGCTCTCTGTACTCCCTTTATTTGTAAAGAAAAAAAAGAGAAAAATCCAAGACACTCAAGAAACTTTGTTCAATTTAAAGTCAAACCTTATGAAGTCATGTTTGGCAACTTTTCTTGGTTTCTCCTCCACCTCCTCCGAACCGAAGACAGTTCAGGACTGCAATACATCATTTACAACACTAAATGGAGGTAGGGAGGGAGGAGAGTACATGGGCTGCTAACCGCCCACTCCAGACACGTAATATTGGAATATACTCCAAACGCAGCAAGTCCATCCATCAGGAGGATCAGGAAGGTTTCCTGAAAGCTCTCCTCTCCCTCCCTTTTCCACTGCAGCACCAGCACAAGGGACTGTATATAGGGCTGAGGGTGTCACAAGACAATATTGAAGAGCAAACAAATAAAATACTATGCAAAACTAGTGATGAAAAACCACTAATTAGCTGACAAATTTGATGTAAAGCACTAATGAAAGCCATGTGTTGTTCTGCAATTTAGTTTTAAAAATAGCTTCTGACTTCAAGCATTACTATGTGACCCCACCGATGGATTCATGTCGTGCATTCAGAAAAGTTGCTTTAAAGCAGGAGAGTGGTATTGAACCTCTTGCAAGCCAACCCTGTTAATGTAGAGAGCATATTGAGTGCAAAAATAGAAAGCAGAGGGATGGGATCAGGTATATGCTTCTTGTAAGAGAGCAGCTATGCCCTACATTTTGGCCAGCCCAACATGCACCAGTTGTACCTTTGGCCACCTCCTGTATGCTTGGTCTTCTCCAAAGCCCTTAAACCCTGCTTCCCCTCCTGCTCCATGCTATGCTTTCTTCTCAAATCATGGTGGGGTGCATCCTGCCTCCAAATAAGCAGACTGGATTTGAGGAAGCACTTTGCCACCAGCTCCATGGGACACCACACAGCCTCTGTGACCACCTTGGGGAGGCAGTGAACCTGGTAGTTGCTTATGCTCTGGGCGCAGAGGGGATAGGTGACAGCTTTCCACCAAGGTAGGAGACACAAGCTCCTGCTTGGCCCAAACACTCCCCTAGCTCCATCTCTGTGCAGGGCTTATGGCTGGTGGCTGCTCAATGGGTCCTTCTAGAAGAAAACTGGGCAGGGAACACTCTCCCCATCTTGCAAAGTTTTGCCTGTTCCATAGTAGGATGAAGCTAAAGCTTATTCGTATTTATTTGTTATCTCTGAATGAAAAACAAGGGAGGGACATACTAGGGAGGAGCGAAGAGCCAACATGCCCAGGGAAGAGCTCCCTGGAGATGCACCTCCCTGCTCTGCAAATCTCCAGTGCCCTCCCCTATCACAGGCAAGCTGCTGTTGGCCTTTCTGGTATGCTCTCCTCCTTCTCCTCCCATCCGCAAATCTCCCTCAGAAAAGCTTAGCTGACATGGAAAGTTTCCGGTGAAAATCCAGGTCTGGCATCCAAGGTGCCTCCCCACTGATGCCAAGGAGCTGGAGCAGAGGCCATGCTGCACGTCTTGGCTGTGCTGGGGATGGCTCACAGCAACCTCATTCCTGACACCGCAATTCCCTTGGGGCGCAAAGCAGATGTAAACTCGCCCTCGGCAGCCAGATGATGTAAGGGGAAATCTTTACATGGCAAAGCGCCAGCAGAGCTGACCTCCCGTCTCTTCCCTGCTCCCAAATCCCAGCGCAGCTGTACTCTGCTGATCTCCGTGTGCCACAATTAGCCTTTAAGGAATATGGCAAGGATTCATCTCATAGAGCAGCACTAAGACTGCTCTAACTCCTGCCCGGGACAGCACTGGACCCCATACAGTGCTGCGGTTGAGTACACAACACGCTACCAGCCAAAATCTTGCCTCCCACAAAAATGCTCTCCCTGCCCAAGGACTGATGCTGTGTAGCCACTTTTCCGCTGCAGATCTGGAGAGCGATTTATCTCAGCACCATACAGTGCATTTGATTTGCTGCAAAAGAGATGTATGCACTTCAATAAGCAGACCATGCCACAAACAGCAAGACCTCCCAAACACTTGTGGTAGGCGGTGCGCAGGCTCTGGAAGCTCTGAGACCAGCCCACACTGCAATGCACATCTCCTAGCTCAGTGTTTCCTCTCAGTTCTGAGGGGGGTCTGAACCTCAACTTCCCATATGAACCTTCAGGAGATCATGTCTGGACTCTGTAACCCAGGTCCTGATCTGGTGCACACCAGGAGTGCAACCAGCAGCTTTTCTTCAGCAGATCATTTCAAACCAATAATCTTGATGGCAGGGATTACACTGAGAACAGGTGAGAACTGATAGCAAAATACTCGCTATTTCTTTGAAAACACTCCTTTCTTGCAGCAATTCTCTTGTCCTCCGTTGATTCAGCATAACCTCTTACTTAAGGGAATGTAGTGTTTGTGAGAGGTACCTGTATCATCTCCAAGCTTTCTCCTACCATACAAGTGGTCTAAATGCAGGGGTTCTTCTTTGAGGCCTAAGGCGCTTTCCATACATCAAATTGGGAGCCTTGTTCAAACAGCTTTTTCCCTCTGTTCACATCTTTCTATAAAGCATATGGCATGGGAGCTGAAACCTGTGCCCAGCCTCCAGCCCAAGTGAAAGCAGAGAGGCTGCTCCCACACCTGGCTGCTGGTTTAAGTGCACTCCCACTCACAGAAGGACATGAGAAATTATCTGTCTGCACTCCTGGATGGATCTCTTCACCCTCCCCATCTCCAGAAGGCCACTTCAGGCGTATAGAGTAACTCCATACACAGTCACCCACCCCACCCCAGCTCTTCTAGCCTGAGGGACAAGGAGAAGCAAGCCCAGGGTGGCCAAACCAAAAGCCCTGTCAAGTATTTTTTGGGGAAAACCACCCAGAGCTCCCCAAAAGAAAACATAATGAACCCTTATATGGGACCTGTGATTCATACATGAAATAGGCTTTGACATCACTCTGGTCTATACCCCAAGACATTGGCTCAGGGCAGAGTGGGGAAGCTGTGATTCCTGTGGTTACATCCTTCCCACCACTAGCGAGACAACAAACACAAGCACGTTGGTGTATTTTGTGTGATGTGGGCACCTGCAAAACTGGGGTGTTTTTTTTCCTTTTTTTTTTCCCCCATAAACCACAGAAGACACAACTCTGAGTCACAGCCAACCTGAAAAACAGCCCCACATTTCTGGACGAACTTCCCCCCAAGACATTCGACTTCAAAACATTGTTTTCTAACCACTACTAATAACCCACTTTGTAATCTACTTTATCTGAACATGATTTCCCATTAAGTGAAGTAATTCATTTTGCTTATAATCCTACTTCTGACAGCGTTTTAGTCAGGGCAGGAGAAAAGACATCCTCAGAAAACAACACAAACAAAACACACAGCGAGGTCAGAGGAACGCCAATGATAAAAAGAATTTGTGAGACCATGGAACACAGAAAGCTTTGGGATCGTCCCCCAGATGGTATAAAACACCTTTATAAACCAGGTGAGAAGTCACACATCTGGGATAAATCTGAACTGAAATGGGGATATTGCTATTGCACTTTATCATTAGCCAAAAAAGACACAAGGACTACAGTGGGCAAGAGAAAAAAATAATAACCCATGAAACTGTTATGTGACCTAGATTTCACTGAAGAACTGCAGAAGTAATATTTTTTCAGCAGCGTCTGCTGCCGTTCCTTTTCCTTTTGTAAAAAAAGCAAAATAAAAGGCAGCAGCCTCGTTAGTGCTAACGCTGGTGTAGCCAGCCACACATCATTTACACCAAAATCATTTCAGGGCAGGCAGGGCAAAACACACACCCTTGCAAGCATGTCCTCGCCCTGCGCCTCTGGCTGTGCTTCATTTTGGAGATGAGAAATTGGTCTAGCCAAGAAGAAGGCAACATTTGCTCCGTTTTTAATGTTTCAGGTTGACTTTTTATCCATGCAGTTTGCTTTATGCAGGTGCAGCTCGGAGCAAGTGTCTGATGTAAGCACGAGAGAGGGTCTCTGAGGGCACCTTTCTCTGTGTTTTGGCGTTTCAGTTGCAATGGTTAATCGCTCTACACCAATCTCAGCAACTGTTGACACAAAATAGGTGGAGATCAGGTCTGTGCAAGCACAAAATACCAGAAAGGCAAACTATATGTAAACATACTTCAGACAGCTATGACAAGAATAGACCAAAACCTGACTTGCAAAGCAATGACAAACCATTACTCTCCCCCCTTTTATTTTTTCTTAACATATTGAAGGTATTTTTTGTGACAGAAGCATCTCTCTCACTGAAAAGAAACCAAGTCCTGAGAACTGTATTTACAGAAGATGGTGCAGCGTCGCAGCATTTGCAACACAGCAATTCCACAATAAAGTGGAATTTACTTTTAATGCCAGACTCTTGCTCTGGGACACCTGAATCTCAGCCTTTTTAAGCAAAAAAGTACTAAACAAAGCCTCCTGACCCTGATCCTGCAGAGCAAAGCTAAGGCTGGAGCAGAGAAAAGAGCAAGTGGCAAATGTTTGCATGGCACAGTTTCATATTATTTCCTTGACACCTGACAGTACATTTGTTACAGAATATTAATGCACTGACTAAAAAAGTTTGTCAGGTACAAAACCACCCCAAAAGAGGATGAAAGGCCCAACGGAAAACAGGGTTGGCTTTTTATCCTGCTTATTGACTACTCAATTGCTGAGCACCTTTTGTGAGTCAAGACTATCAGCAAGTAAACCATGTCTGTATCATGAGATGCTCTGCAGTGGGAACTCTCAAAAAAGCAACTGTGTGAATAAAATAACACAAGTTATTCTATTTGCTCAAAGCTCAGGGCACCACTAACCAGTCTTAGTTTGTGCAAAATGATTCCACGTTTGCTCTTGAAATAAATGATGTTTCCTCTGATGGTTTTCCCCAGCCTGAATCCAGCGCCCGTCAGAGCAATGGTTAGGGGAAACATCCTCCCCTGGTGCTCCTGGACAGAGTGACCTGTGTTTTAGGATAGTTTGGGGTACATGGAGACTGTCAAGACTGGACTGAGCAAGAAACCCAGGGTCTATCACCTCTCCAGGTTGAAAGCTCTTTCTCTGCTCCACCTGAATCCCTGGATCATTTCTGCCAAAAACCTCTTTATCCACCTCCTCCAGGCATCTGCCCCCTTTGGAAAAACACCTGTGTTTCATGCCAAAACTGCATCACTACTCTTTAACCCGCATGCCGAAACCAAACCCCGCATGTTTAAACCACTGCACTGTATTTTTAAACAGCTTTACTGAACTAAACAAAAATACCAGCCTAATCCAGTGACACAACGGTACCTGACGGCTCTAAATTCACAACTCTTCCCTCTGTAAGCTATTTGCTCAGCTTTTCTAGTAATACCTTGGCTGCCTGGCAGTTCTCCAGGGCTGTCTAAGGCATTATGCAAGCTAAACATTTTTTCGTCTGATTTCAATATTTTCTTATGAGTAACTATACAGGGTTTTACCTAGTGAGTATTCCTGATTGCTGTAATTTAAGAACAGAGAAATAGACTACAGATGTAATATTATTATTACAATTGGCATTCAAGGTGAAATGCATAACAATTAGCTAAGACTTAGTGAAAACATAAATGTAAAAATCTGCTTGAAAAGCCCGGCACATGGTATGTTTAGAACACCTAATTTACCGCACATATTTGAATTGCTCAAACAGTATAACAATTCACCCAGCAAGATCCTTTTTATAATAGTTTTCTTGGGGTTTTGTGCTTTTTTGGGGAGAGCAGGATTATTTTTACATTGCAAACACCTACTGTCTTACTTTGGAATAACAAACAATATGCATTCGTTAAACCCGAAACATTTATTCTTTCTCATTTCTATTTTTCCCTGCTTTCACATGTGTTCCCATTAACAAGCCAGTGCTTAAATAACATCTGTATATGTATTCTTGAATCACACAGAGGAGAAAAGGAAATAGTTTCCAAAATCTGATGGTTAAGTTCGCATTGCTGAAGTTGAGAGGATAATTTGTGAATGTTTTAACATTTACAAGTAAATAAGTACTTGTATTTACTGTATCTGATTACTGAGAAAAGTATTTGTTATGTTCTTACACAGATTCAAATTGCATCTTGACCTTTTCTCGTTTAATCTGTTTACTGCAACAAAGCCGTAATAGATACATCTGAAAACAAGCAGATATTTTATTTGCCTACAACTAAAAATGTGATATGCTCTGCAAAGTGGCAAACTGAGTATCTTGCCTATTTATTGTAGCCTGTGGTTTGGTAAGCAAATGAGGGTGAACGTCCACCCCTGTGCATAGGACCGGCACCTGCTTTTGCTATGCTCCCTCCCTGCTTGCCTCCTCCCCCACTTAGACCCTAAAAATAGTGCTTAAGTGGGACTAAAGTGGTGCACTGGTCATGTGCTGGCCTTTTGCTCAGGCGAGTATCACCCTTAGCAAAGGAATTGAGCAAAGATGATGTCTATGCTAAACACCTAGCCCAGTGAAGGGGCTGGCATGGGGCTCAACACATGGGAATCACTGGACAACATTATCACTTGTATCTGGGAGTGTTTTGGGGTGTGCTTTAGATGCACCAAATCCCAGGCATGCTATGATAAAAAAAACCCCAAAAACACAGTGGGAAAACATGGCCTGGGACTGATTTCCAAAAGGTGGCAGGGGGGAGAGCCATGCAGCCGCTCCTCCTTCCTCTTCACCTCTGTGGAGAGGCGGGCAGGGGCTTTTCTGCCCCATTTGCATCTAGCCCCATCAGCATGCCCCCATCTGCCCTATCTTCATCCCTCCATCTGCCCCATCAGCATCTGGCCCCATCTGCATCCTCCCCATCCACTGCATCAGCATTCCCCCATCTGCACCTCCCATCTGCCCCATCAGCACCTTCTCCCACACCCCCCACCTGCATCTCCCAATCTGCATCTGCCCCATTTGCAACCCCCCATCTGCTCCATCCATAAGCCTGCCATCTGCAAGCCAGGCTGAGCACGACCAATGAGCAGATGGGAAGGACACCCCTTGTAGTGGTGCTCCCAATTCAGCACTGGATGCTGGGGAGCAACCCCATGTGAGAAGTGAAGAATCCTCCCATCCCCATCATACCACCCTGCCTGCCATGCCACAGCAAAGCTCTTCATACCCTGTCCCATGCAACTAGCACAGCAAAGATCTACCACTATGTTTGCCCATGAGCGAAGAAATGGACAGATGAGAAAATTTCCTGCTGGAGGGAACTTGTGACGGGGCTAAAAGAGTAATAAAGAATTTCTGGGTGTCCATAGCCTGAGCTGGCTGTGCTAAATACAATAAGGCGGTCTGGTCTTCCTATCACAAACCCATCTCAGATTTTTCAAACTCATCTTCAGGCAGGCCTTGAAGCATTTTAAAAATTTCTTCCTTATAAAGTTTCAGCAGAAATACCTTCTGCTGTCTCCAAGAATGAGATTAGGGAAATTTACATTATTTGATCATTTTTTCCAGTGTGTTTGATCGGAGTTTGGTGAGGTTTTTTTGCAGGCATAGGAAATTATACACAAAATTGACATTTAAAGAAGCCAAGGTCATAAAATCCAGAACTCAAGAGTTAGGAAACCATATTACTAGAGCTGCTTGCACCCTATTCTTTAATCTACTTTATATGCAAACAGTTGAATTACCTGCTCATAGTACAATTTTTGATAGGGCCTAATGCCTTAGCTACCGTAATGATGATTATGTCTATTATAAGAACAAGCCAAGGCACCATAATGTAGAAAAGTTGATTTCAACAAGAAATAAACTTCGTCAAAGTTGGATGAATAAGGCAGCAAACGGCAAGAAAAGCAAAGCAGTCCTGGCTGAAGCAGCTGAACATTGCACTGGAGAAGAGGATTCAGCTTTACTGCTGCCTTGGACTGCTCAGGAGCTACCAAGTACATCATCAAACCCAAACTCTTCACCAGCAGTTACTGATTTTTTGCATCTCTCCTCCATACCCAGCACTGGAGGCTGGTAATGTAAAACGCCAAGTGCTCAAAACATGGAGTTTTGGTGGTTGTTGGACCTTAAACGAGGATAAGTTGCTGCCATTTTGAGTCATATCACAGTCCCAGGCCCACCCAAAACTGGTAACTGTGCTGGACCTGGGCCTCCTTGAGCCTCATTTCTTCACATGTGAACTGGGACAACTGCATTTTCTCTCTTTGCAGGGGAACTGAAAAAATACTATGCAGACCCACAACCTTGTATGCATGTTTAGGCAAGCGGAGGTCAGGGGAGGACTTGGGTATTACAGCAGTAAGCACCACAGGAAAGCCCAGCAGTAATTATTAATTCCATCTTCAAGCATGGCTTGAATACAGCTCAACAAATGAAGCACTGAAGAATGAGGGTAAAATAAAATATTGACTAACTGCTCCATCATTGTCTGGTCTGTGCCCTAGATAGCACAGCGGTATTTTGGAAAAAGCACAATGAAAGCACTTATTTAAAGGCTGGAGCTTTAAGGATTTGAATTTTCAAACTTAATCTTTTTTTTTTAAGACTATTTTAATGTAGTTGTATGCAACTCTATTTGGAGAGGTAGTCACATACAGACATGTACGTATTGAGAGGTAATACAGGGACATTATTCCACAAATACACAGACATTTGCCTGTGTGTATCTAGACTTTCCTAAAACATAAACAAGCATGTGACACCTAATGCAGCCCTTGATGAGAATTGCTCTCTCTTCTCCGTAGAGTACCAGCAGTAATTATTTACCATTAATTCTTAACGGGAAGAGATTCAGCTGGGATGTAGTAAACAAGAAAACTGTATAGATTGTTCAATATAGCCTGGCTGGCTCTCAACTGAAGTACAAAGTGATTGGATCACATCTCCTGGATATTTCAATCACAGTTTTTATCACCAGGGAAAAGCACCTTATTAACCTGTACTTGGTCAGGTCCCTTCCATGTCCATATACACAACACTGTCAAGATCACGCAAGTGCCCCTTCTAGTTCACATTACCATGCTTCAAACCCTAAAATGCTGTGGGGTTAAACAACTAACAAGACAGAGACCTGAATGGTTCATTTAGACTAACGACATCTTGAACTTTGCTACCTTCCTACCTTTCACAGATTCTGGTTTTGTTGGGTTTTTATTGTAATAGGGTAAGGGCTCCCTCTTTCCAACAACAGGAACATCCAACTGTGGCAAAAAGATGGTCCTAAAATGCAACAGTGGTGATTCACAAGTAACATCATCCCGTGTGAAAAAAAAAGAAAGAAAGAAAGAAAGAAAGAATCCTCCAAGTGGATTATTTTATTGCTTTTAAAAAATAAAAAAACCCAAGGAAAAGGGGCAAGTTAAAACGGTGGTATTTTTAAAGACGTGTCCTACCACCGATACATTTCCTGGCACGTCTCACATCATCACCCCTTTCCTGTGACTCCTCCACCATCAATAGGAGTTGTGTGGATCAACCCGGGGAGCCTGAACACCAGGCAGAAATGTGTATGTATGTGAAAAGCACCTTTTTTTTCATTATGGCAGAGAATTGAAGTATGCAACTAGCACATACTGTAAAGGCATTCAAAATATGACAAAAAAAAAAAATTCTTCAAATGCTTTCAATCTGCAGAAAACAAATGCTCTCTTCACTGGCTGCTCTGTGGCAAACTTCTAATTCTATCCAGAAAATCCAGCATTCCCAGTCTGGGCTAACGACCATGCTACCAGACATGAGTTTATGTTTTTCATGCACATTTCATGTATTCCCACATGCTGTGTTGCTGCCAATAATTTATGACTGATCTGCACCCAGCCTGCCCTTCAGCATTTTATTTAATCTCTGCAACAGTGATTTACAATGACTCATCATTAATACAAAAATGTACATGTGTGTTAACAAGTTTGGAAGAATCTAAGGAGGAAAGCAAAATTTTTTGCAAGTCGTGGCTGAATGACTTATGAGCCCACTGAAGAAAAGCAAAGCTAACCAGAAATGATACACTAGCTCTTCCCTGTAGAAAACAATTTAGGCAAGAAGAGTTTTTTATTCTTGCATACCACTTTGAAAGGAAAATGATTCATCAAAAGGTTGGGAAAGTGCTGCCCCATACCCTCATGGATTTGGGGGAGGACGAGTAGCTCGTTGGTCAACCCATGGATGGATGTTTCCTGAGGATGTACGCATATGTGCAACCTGCATGTTCAGTCATGTCCTCACAGCCTCCTTGTTCCTTAGCATCCACTACAAAAAGCAGGGGTTGAATTGCTGTATTTTGGTATTTCTGCTCACCACCTGTGATTTAAGAAAGCCCTGACTGTATCTATACTGTTAAATCTTTGTGCGACTGGGGAGAGAAGGGGAATTGTCTCAATAATTTATACAATTGTAACACCACAGCAGAATTACCAAACTTGCTCAAGCAGAAGAAGCCTGCCCTACATCCACAAGGCTTCAGTTATAATGTATTTTGACCTCCTTGTTTTTTTTTTTTTCTCCTTGCACATAAGGAACTTATAAAAACACATCTGACACAAAGAGTACAAACTCCTCAAATCTGAGCCAAGATGGGTACTGAAAAGCACCCTGGAAAGTCACTTGGGAGAAATTCCACCAGCTTCAGTTCAAAGCAACTTATATTCATAATGTCAAAAAGATTTTTTGATGGACCATCCTAAACAGACACAGTTGCCCACACCAAATCCTAAGTTCCCAGACCCCTCCAAAGCAGTGCACACTTGCTCTACTCCATTGTTAAATAAAACCCCTGTGTATGACGAACATACACAGCTTCTCAATTGGCCAAAGTACCTATCATTAAACTGAAGGACAACCATAACAATTAGAGTATTGCCTGGATGAAGACTAGAGAACGTAAAGTTGAAGCAAACACTATTTTTTTTCTAGCTGAGCCAAAAGGGGTCATGTTCCCTTATAACACATATTTCATGTTTAGTGCCTTTTATTCCTCCATTTTAAAGTAAGTATCTTGGAAGCATACTTCACATACACTAAGTATTTGGTATTTTCTTTTATTCAGTGTCTTAAAGGGCTTCAAAAAATTGATCTCCCAGGGCTGCTGTGGGGTCATAGAAATTGATAACCCTTACAAGCTATGCTTATGTGAGCCCGCCTGCGTCTTCCAGATAGTGCACTTTGTAAATTAATCCTCCAAAGGCAAATATATTGTAAGTAGCTTGTTATCTCTAAAGTACTAAATTGAAGAATACATGGGATTATATTGACAGAAATTACATTTTCTGTAATGGGGTTTAATATATCTGAAATCTCTCCCACAGGCTCCTACTCTCTCTAAGAGAGGAGGGTTTGTTAATGTAGGTGCAATGGACATCAAGACCAAATTTATTCAGTAAAATGGATTAGGCCATGTAATCAGAGCTTCAGTAATATTAATCTCTGACACTTATTGAACAGAACCCACCCCCCCAACTTTTGTCTGCAAACTGGCATTCCTCCCTCCCTTTTCCCCAGCAGGCTCGCTGTTTGCTTTGGCCATTTTCTGGGTATTACTTCAAAGAGGATAAGGTTTCCCATCATAAACACTAATCTAAAAATATTAGGACAATTAATTAGATACACTTAGTTTTACAAGGTATTAGATTGCAATACACTTCAAATACGACACTTATTCTGGGATAGTGGGAGAAACCTGCATTTCAATGCAGTAACAAAGGGTAATAAATCAAACTTTTTGTTTTTTTTTTAAGGGTTCCTTGTTGTGTTTTTATACTTAAATCACAAGTAATTTTCACTGGTTGCCTTCACCACATCCTGGACAGTTAGCAACCCAAAATCCACTGTAGAAAACAGCACAGATCCCAGTTTCCTTCAAGGAAATCACTTCTACAACAGATCAGGGGCTCCAGCAATGCTTAGCTGGAATAAATAAATTAAATTGCTCCACACTGTACTTCAGCAGCAGAAAGCCAGATTGTCCTCAAAGTTTATTCAAGCTTTCAAAAACTAGACTTTTAAAACAAACCAGTAAAGAGATGGAAGGATGTCAGTCAAAAAGAAAAACTCCACTACCAGCAATAAAAAAAACCATGACAGCATCCCAAAATAACAATACAATCTGCAGAAATGGGGCCAAGTGCCCCTTCTTTTCACACAACATCTCAACCTCTTCCAAGATCAAAGTTCTCAAAATGAGCGTGGCTTCCTATTAAAGAAGACACATCCTCAGCCAAAGAAGTGGTACTCAAATGCAAATACACTGAAGTCTGCCCGAGAGATGGGAAACTAAATATGGTTTGTTTTATGCAGCAGCAAACCTCTTAGTTCCCATAAATGAAACAACTCACTGACCTACTACATCCCCTATGGATCAGTAAACTGCTGGGGGGGAGCAGGCAAGGCAAGGTGTGTCCTCAAAAATGCAAAGCGTTAGCCAGAGGGTGCCAGCAGCCATACAGAAACACCAAGGAAAATTACTTACCAATTGTTCACTTGAAGTATAGTGAGCCCTGTGTCTTGTGCCAACTGCTTTTTCTGTTCTTCTGAAGGGTAAGGGTGCTATAAGACACCAAAATAAATACACACATTTAAAACAATGCTTTTTTGCCTGCTTTTTATTTTAAACTAAAAAACAACCCCCCAAACCAAACCAGGAGTGTGACATCTATTGAAAGGTGAAAATGCTGAGGTGTGTCACTCTTTTATAATTATTAATGGGCTACTACATCACTTAATTAATGGCAGTAAAAGACAAGCCAATTATAAAGATTAGTGAAGTGGAGAAATAACTGCTTAGGATACTGGCAGTACCTTGATACTCAAGAAGGGTATTTGTTGCATTAGCTGAAAGTTTTTGCACTTGTCTCAAATGACCGATTAGAGTCAAATCACCTCTTTGCCCCCCCCACCCCGTATTTCACAGAACAATAAAGAACATGATAAAGCACTTCTCTGTAAAACTAAACCAGGCTGATGTTTTCTGAGACAGTGGAGGCAAATCTTACCAGTGCCCCAAAATAATTTGCAAATAAGATCAGCAACCTGAACATAAACAAATGCGTGGGTTTTGAACACAGGCCAACACAAGGTCAATGATCAGCACATTTTTGCCTGACATTAACATAGCTGGGCTGCACTAATCCTAAGAGGCAGAAAATAAATACTGGTTTAATGGAAGATAATGTTAAAATTCAATCATAAGTTAAGTTTCTTGTGAGAACTTGATTGCTTTCTCAGAAAATTCGCTTCTGCATGAATACGGATTGCTTAATAAATCAACAGCAAAAAGCACATCCAAGTTTGAAATTTAGAAACATCATTTCTGTGTTTTCCCTCCATGTAAAATTGCCACTATCCACAAATTAAAAGGACAAATATTGCAAATGTAACAGCAGTCAGGAAAACCCCCGTTTTAAGGATCTGGCTTAGCTTCTAACCTGAACACCCAAGACTCAGTACACATCGGATTCAGACCTCGTCTGCTGCAAGGTACTTAATATTTCAATAAAGATAATTTGATATAACTGGTTAGATCTTATCCCACCATCCCCTTTAGCAGTTGGTTGTCACAAAGTATTTGCTGTTATACGCACATCCCTTTTTTTTCCCAAACATTCCCATATTCTTTGGATGTATTCTTCAGCATAATATTACATGAGATGTAAACTGAAACCTTGTAAAGCATAGCAATTTAAAACCTCGTAAAATTCCGCAATCTTATCGCTATCGTAACTATTTAGCAGATTTTATATATTCTTGTAAACAGCTTCTCTGACATCTAATAGCTATTTTACATGCCTGCATCACCTCAACTTTACCAAACAGGTATTTTTGTAGTAACTATGGCAACTTCCCTGTGCCCAACATGCCCATTTCAAAGCCCACCACTGTGGCCATTGGCTCCAAACGATAGTTTTTCACCCCCAAAACAGTGAGGAATTTCCCATTATTTAAAAAATACTATTCCTTTTACAGTAAGCCTACAGATAACTGGTATACCTGTAAACCACTCCCAATATTTTCTGCATGAACCTGATACAGCTTCCCCGTGGTTGACAAAAGGAAAGGGATTTTACTTCTCTTTTATGGGTAATTTGCATTTTACACATGCAAAAATATAGCATGAATTTTATCATCTGCCTTAAACACACATTCATCCACAACAAACACTTGTACTCGTCTTAATGTCCATCTATCTGAACATAATATTTTGCTCCTCTTATAAAAACCCAACCCTATAGAGAAGATTTGTAACATTTTCATCTTTATAGCTTACTTCCCATTTCATTACTTTTCTATCAAGTGCTGACAAAATTATTCTTTTTTTTTCTTATTTTGCTTTGTCACCTTACATGTGATCTAATTTTAAGTAATTGAACAAACTGTGTCTAATTTCATGCAGCAAGCAATAATTACTAGACAGCCTCTAGCTATTGGAATTGAGAACTCTGCCTCCATTAAGCAATTTTCAATTGTTCTGGACTTTTTTTCCAAATAGACAAGACTGGATAAAATTAGCCATCAGAATAATACAGTCACTGTAAAAATAATTGCTTTAAAAGTCCCAAACCCCAAATTCCTCAAATCGCAGTAAGTTTAAGGTCATCCTATTATTCTTTTTTTCATACCCTAGCATAGCATAAACTTTTAATTTCATGATAAATCTATAATTGCCATAATCACATGACAGACTGGGACTTCACATAGCTAATCTCTCTTAGCTACAGGTTCACAATGCGACAGGCTTTTTAACTATGATTTGGTGGGGTTTAAAATAATCTTAAACACTGGGTATCCTTATTATATAAGCTTTCTGTGGATCGTACGAGTTGTTCCTTTGTAGGCTAAAAAAAAACCCCATAATAAAAATGACTTGACAAAGAATCAGCATGCCACAGGCTAGGTTGCTACAAAAACATTCAAAGCCTTGTTGCATTCCCACCCACAGGGCTAGGAAGGCCTGTGCTACAGGCAAAGGCAGACATCACGTTGCAATGGACAGAAAGGGGGAAGCCCTGAGAACTGCCATTTTATAAAGAAATAGGAAATTCAGTGGAAATTTGTTGTTGGTCTTTATTTCACCTGTGAAAGACCGACAAGTGCCTTCCAAAACCTTTCTAACGGTTGTTCAAAGGGATAAAGACACATGCACAGAGTTATGGGTATGTATGTTTGCATATATATGTATATTGTACTTGTGTGAGTGTGTATAAATTAAATATCTAAATATTTATATAAAATATGCATTTTAGTGAAATAGTTTAGTTTTAGGTAGTCCTGTGACAAGCAGGGAGTTGGACTTGATATTTCTGGGACCCTTCCAACTAGAGATATACTATGATTCTATGAAATATATAACCATATAAAAATATATATGGACATGTGTGTCTAAAAACACTACATTGACTTCAGTTGTCAAGTCCACCTATCACTCTGGATCGCTTTGGGATATCAAAGCAAATTGTGCCACTGTTCGATAAACAGTGACTTGAGACCTTTACTTTGTTGTGTACATTAGCTCCTACCATTATCTCTAAAAAGCTTAATTATTTGCAAACAATTGATCAAGATGGGAACTGGAGAAAAGAGATGCCAGACCACCGGGAGAGCTGCAATGCATTAGGAGAGCAAACAGAATTACCTTTAGGTTTTATAATCAGAATTAACGATTGGGACCGTACGCGGGGCAGCGTGAGAAGCTGTAACGCTCTTACTGGAGTGTTTTCCATTTGATCTGCATTAACACCTCGAGTGAAAGCCATAAAACGGTGATTACAGATGGGAAGGCTGACCCTCCTTCCCAGAACCAGCCCAGCTTGTGTATACTGGAAGGCTGCAGACAGGTTTTCTTGCCAAGGCCAGAGGAAAAGGGCAAATCCAAGGGGAAAAAAAGAAAAAGTAGTAAGCAAGCAGGTTGAAAAAAAAAAAGGGGCATTTGAAAGAATAAGGCTGACAGCAGATAAGGACTCTGAATCTGGCTCTGGTATTTTCTGATCATGCCTGCTGTGGCTACAGTGCCACAGAGCAGCATCCACCGAATGGTATGAGACCTAGTGCTTTTCCCTTCCCATAAATCTAGCGCTGAAATGCGGATTGTTTGGCACCATTAATGTGTTTTTGAGGCTCTGTGGTATTACTTTTAATAATGACTTAGTACAGAAAGTGATTGCTTAATAACACCATCAAAGTCTGCATGCAAATGAAAATTATCCCTGGGGGATTTGCCCAGGGTAATATGAACAGTTAAGGAACATTTGAAAAGGTAAAAATAACTATGCAAAATATGAGTCAGAGCAGTCATTTTAGCAGTAACAAAGAAATCAAAGTGACAGAGAGAAAAATGTAACTTTCCATCATATTTTCTGGTCACTGTTTTGAATGGTATTTAGAGAGCAGCAATCTTAATAAAAGCCCCTTTTCAAGACAGCCAAGGTCATTTTTAGCAAAACAAACAATAAGACTTTTTTTTGTTTTACCACCTTTGACTACAGCCATTGGGTAAAGTCTCCAGTGGATACAGATGGAAAGCATCCAAGTTTGTCTCTTAATGATACCCCTTGTCCAAATGCACTCCTTTCCTCAAATTTTCCACCCCAGGCTGCAGATGCTAGATGTCAGGACAGCAAAAGGCTTTATCTTGTCTGTAATGTGGTATCAATAACACTGGTTCCTCTCTGCCTTGCCCACCGTAACAACACATTGTAATGGTGGCAGAAAAATAGGAAAATAACCCTGCCCAGAGTTTACTACTGAGATAACAGGAGGCAAAACCACCCCTTTCATCCCAGATTACTAATTTCTTGTGGCACCAAACTGCCTTGACAGCACTGCCAACCAGCCCTACCATAGCACAGAGGCAGAAGCAGCCCCCGAGGAAAAGGTTGCATGTTACGTTATAAGGGCGTTGTGGCAACTATCCAGCATTGCCCTTATCACAGCAGCGCCGTTGTTTGGCTGACCACACCGGGAGAACTATTTCGGAAGTCCTTTTATCCCCATCCTCCAGCCCTCTGCCTTCTCCAGAGCACAGCGTAATGCACCAAAACAAAATGACCTTGAGCTAAGCTCTGGTAGGTGATGGGAAGAAACTACCCCCCCAAAAAAATTTATGCCCTCAGGAGTATTTATTAACTGTTTTCTATCCTCAAAATAAAAAGAAAATGCCCAACAGTAAGATTTTCTTGTTTCTGAAAAATAACCTAGCTTACACCTAACTCAGCCCTCCAGTGACAAACTGCACGTAGATTTTATGCTGAACTCTCAGTCCTTGCTTTACCCAAACTTGTTGCGGGTTAGCTAAGGCACCAGCACAGCCATTTGGGTCTCTCGTATTTCCCTGCCTCCTCCTGGTTTGTATTTGAACTGTTTACTTTAGTGATCAAGTTGATCAACGAGAAATTACTTATTTTTTTAATACCCATAATGATTTCCTATTGTCTCTTAGCTTTATGAATTAGTTTTACTGTTGCAGTGAATGCTTTTTTTGTCTCCTGACTGCACATTATCAAAGGGACACTTTGTGCCTGCCATTTGCATTACAAAAGCAGTGCATGGTGTAGTCTAAGAACAGAGCTTGAATTTATAGCAGTTGAATCCTGGATCCTCACACATGCTGGCCTCTGAAAGAATAACGGGGGTTCCTGCATTTGCAAAGTAGCCAAAAAATGGTTGGATCGATATCCGTAAAGTCACAAGATTGTAACCTGCTTTCTTCATCGGCCACCAGCGTATTTAGAGGGAACGATAAAGAGAAGGCGCTGAGCCCCCTTGCCTATTTTGCAGGCTGTGTGAATTGGTTTATAGAGCATCCCTGCGACCTGCTTTATATTCAGGCGAGGCTGTAAAAAGTTGCCAAGTTGAGGTGACCTGCTAGGGAGGGAGGAGGAAATCAACTCGGAAGCTGCAAACTCGATCCTGTTTATCCCACGGGACTGGCTTGCACATTGGAGGAAATACTAAACACCAAGAAGGAAGTTGTTTTATTACAAATGCATCCATGAGGCTGGGAGGAAAAAAGCCTGTGCAAAGTTTGCACAGTCTTTTCCTTGGCTGAGAGCAGTGAGTCAGCCTGATAATGCTGTTGAAGTGTGAGCTGGCTTTGGCATTTAAAACTCCTCGTTGCTTTTTCAGCGCAGCAAGAAAATGCAGTCCATATGACATGGTCATGCTGCAGACAAAGCCAGCCTTTTCCTCTTTCAAAAGAAAATATTTCCTCAACTTATTATAATAGTTTAATATCCCTGCAGTAAGATTTTTTTCATATCATTACTGTTAATAAATCCTGGAGCTGCCAGAGCCAGTGAACTGCAAACTATGAATGTAAAATCAACAGGCATGCTTGGTCTTGTAAAGTTAAAAATGCATCAAAATATGCAATGTGACAAGAAGCTGCAATCCCTGTATCACTACAGCAAGGCTATACACTGTTGCTCAACTTCTGCGTTAGCTCATTCCTATGAGGTGCATCATTTTCCTTGAGAAAGGTTTTGCAGCCTGCTTTGGCAACCCTGCCAAAACAGAGAAGGTGAAGAAAGGAGGCAGAATCTGACTGTCTTAATGCAAACACGGGGTGTAAAATACAGAGATAACATCCCAGAAGTTTTAACATCTGAACATGTGTTCACAGAGCAATCTGATTAAACAGGGGTTGGGCTGGTTTTGCAGGCAGGGGGGTGCATGAGAATTTTTTTGGGGGCTTACAAGGGGAGGAAGAGGTACTGGCATTAGCAACACTTTTTAATGAAGAAGTTATGCTGGGGGGGCAGGGAGGGAATGTTCTGTGCTGCTTTTTTTTTTTTTTCATTTGCCCTTTTGTAAATAATTTTCTTGCAAGAGTTGTCTGTGAACAAGTTTTGGCACTCACTAACATAAATATCCTTTCCAAGGCTGATGGAGAGACATGGTATGGCTTGAGATGTGCTGCCAATACTTCTCTGGTGGCCCCATCAAATTACTTATAATGTGAGCGCTCATTAAGGAAAAAAAGTTCAGATCATCCCTTGCACAGGATATTACAGAAGTCAGAAAATGGAAAAACCTTTTAACTCATCTAATCCATCCCCTGGCTGCTACAATATTATTCCTTCCATACCATATATTATCACCCGCTGCCTTTTCCAGTTGAGCTTTAGCTAGTCCAAGCAATGGTGCTTCTGCTATTTCCTTTTGGAGACATGCTGATACACCCCAGTGTCTGGAGCTTACTCTGGCTCCTACCAGTTTTCAGTTTAAGCCGAGTCTATGCAGACACTCCCACGCCATACCGGGGTAATTGAGTGGAGGTTTTCCCATGTTAAACATTCCTTTAGTGCCTGTATGCATGTGCACGCAGAAACACACACACAGTGCTTGCAGACACACGTTAACTTCTCTTAATTCATTTAAGAAGTGATGTTTTGCACTAGTGCCATGATTATTTGTGCTAATGTAACACGTACTTCCCATTCTCTGCCCCGTTTATTAGTATTATTTTTTTGCTTTATCACAGACGAAAAATAACCAAGGATAGGGCAATTAAAAGAAAAACTGCATCCAGAAGATCAGCAAAATTCTCTTCAGCATAGCACACAGCTGAAAACAATGAAATATTACATCCAAGTCACACCAAAGGAACCAAGGAAATGCATCACTCGACTTCCAGCCACGTTAGAGCTAAAATTCACATCCTTGAGATCTGGCTTTTCAGTTAAGCTGGTATCTTTATCAGGGGGCTGTGGAAAGGCAGGAAGGTGAACCCCAGCCTTTCCTAGGTGAGCAGGTTTTGGGAAGGAGATAAAAATATTCCTGTCTCTGGCAGGCTAAAGAAAATCCTGACTACCTGATAACCCTGTAAAAGTGCTGCTGTTGTTTTTAGAGCCGGCCTAAGACAGATTAGCTCAGGTAAATATCTCCTAACCAGAAGCCTTTTCTCAGCAATAAGTCACTGTCCTTATCTACCTCAAATGACTTTCTAAACAGGTGGGCTCAGAAATAACTCTGCAAGCTCTGGGAAACACCAGTGCCGGCTGTTGTAATCCCACGGAACTAAGCCAAAAGCTTTTATTTGTGCTTTTTGCTCTCTTTCTTAGGCTGCTTTCAGTACATCAGGAGCTCCCTCTGTAAGCAGGCAATAAAAATGCTCCACTACACTTACCTCCACTGCCCTACTCACCATAGGGACCAGGGTCATGGAGGGTTGCTGTATTCAGACAGGTCCCTAGTATCAACCACAAGCTTTTAGGACAGAGCAGGAGCTTTAGGCAGGTTCCCTGGTGTAGCAGCATACTTGGGAGCAGCCATCAAGCAATTTGGTAAGCCTCCTGCCATAAGCTCCGCTGCCTTTTTTCTTGGAGGAACCAAGCAGTCTTGTGAAGAGAGTTCAAGGTAACCACCACGTTGAAGCCAAGACTAGAGGGGTGGTTTCCAATTAAACATTTTTTTATTGGAAAAAAGCCTCAAAACAACAAAAAACCCCAAATCCCACAAAAAATCCCCAGCAAAAATCCCAAAAAAACCCCAAAAAACAAAACTACCACTGAGGAAGGAAATAAGAAGATAAAGCTGCTATTTTGCAACACCGCTTTGTTGGCATGAGAAGTCCTTGAACAGATGCCCCGTCCACCATTAAATATTCACAACATATCCTTGTAAAAGAATAAAGCCCACTCAACTTATAAGGAAAATCACAGTGTGTTCTTCATAAAAAAAAGATGCATTTAAAGATCTGCGAGGAAGGAAAAAAAAAGAGGAGGGAAAAGAAAAAACCCAAGCCAGCAAAACAGCATCGTTCTCCGAAGAAGCAGAGACTCTTGGAAGTAGCACGCATTCTCTGGCGTTAATTTTCCCACTTAAATTACAGTGATGCTGTAGCCTCATCTCATTAGAGATCATTGTCCCCAGTAGACAGTTGTGTTTATGGGGGATTCTTGCTGTTCCACACCTGCTGCTCAGGTTGCTACGTGATAAAGCCTGCATACAAACAGCAGTCTTGAGGTTGCTGGACTGCAACTGATGAGCCCAGGCTAATTCAGGGGTGATTATGTAGTTTACTGGACCACTAAACCTCTTTAAGCTTGTAATTACTGCCTATTTGAGTAAAGAACATTCAAAAGCAATTCACTGCATCATGCCTGCCACAGCTGGAAGCAGACTGCCAGCAGTCTGCAGGGACATTAAAAATCTACAGGGACAGGGATTCGAGCACAGCTCATAGGCACTGACGGCGGTGGCAGCCAAGTGCGTTCACATTCCAGCTCACCTTTCTTGACCAGGCGTACTATTAAAGGTGCAATGAAAACTATAGAAAAGCAATAAAGATGACAAATAATGGGACGTAATTGAAAGAACTGCATTTTAATGACTCTCCCCCTCTTCCCTCTTCCCTTATACTGGCCAAAAGAAAAAAAAAATAGGCCTTTTTGTCATGACAAGGGAAGGGAAAGAAAAGGCCTTTTGCAAGAGGGGAAATGTGCTGCATCAATGTGAGTTTCTCTTTTGAAGTCGGGGGCTTTCCTCACGTTCTGAAGTTTCAGAAAGAATAAGTTTACTTGCAAAGTGAACGCACAGTAAGCCTTCTTACATATTGGTGGCACTGATAATGCAGAGCATCTTAATCACTGAATCTTCATTAAATGCTCCTCACCAAATCTTCATGAAACCCTTTTCAAGAGTGTCTCCAGACCTGGAACATATACAAACCCCCTCTGACTTCTGCATCACTTGAAAGCACTGGGAAATGCCCCAAACTACCACTCTGCAAAACAACTTCACCTTGCACAGCAACACGAAAGTCACGCATGAGCCCCTACTATTGCGACCAAGTTGTTTGGGGCTTTTTTTAAAATATTAAATAAACATCCCTCTGATCCTATTTGCCTTTTGAGTTTTAAACCCCTCCTTTTCAAGTCTGCCCCTGCAGCTCTCAATGAGCAGGAAGTTATTAAAAAAGATGCCTTGTTTTTTTGCATAATTAGCAGCCTTTGGGAGTGGGGTCTGGGGGAAGAAGAGCAGATCAAATGGGACCTATGACACAGGCAGAAAGGTTGATAATGGGGATTTTTACAAGTGAGTAAACAAAGGTCTGAAGAGGATTGCTCCAGCAGAGCCAAAGAACAGAGGGAAGTTGCCAACATCATCAAAGAGCCCCAGCATCGCGCTGGCTTCACCAGGAGCTCTGATGAGATGGCAGTGCCTGCTCGTGTGGCTCTGGTTGAAGAGTCAAGTCCTCAGAGCCCTCCCTTCCTCCAGCCACTCCACATCACCATCTCCCTGCTATTATACTGCCATGTGTGAGGCCCATGTCGACGGGCCTAACGAGCCACCCTATTAACTAACTGCATGAAATGTACTTTAAAGCCTCGCAGGATATTTGGAGACCCAGAATTCATCAGTGTCGTTTCCCTGCCCCACTAATGACTGCCACAGCTGCCTGGGAGAATGGGGTGTGGGAAAAAGCAAAAATAAACAAGGAAAATAAAATAAACCATTGCTATTGATACAATTAACCCTGGACTGAAGTAAATTTAAGAGATGGAGCCTCTTTCTCTCCTCATCTAATAAATCACCTTGTTTTAAAAACCACGGACATCTCATCTGCAGTATTAATTTTGTTATGTATCTAGACAAAGGAAAAAAGGGGAAAAAACCCTATGCACACATGAGTATGCCACTGTTAACAAACATCATATTTTAAAAGAGAATATAAAAGCATTCCAGAAGTTTGTTCTTAAAAAGCATGTAAATTCCTGGCCATAACAATTCTCCAACTAACCCCATCCGAGCTCCAAAGAGCCACAGGCTTATATGTTATCCAGCCATCACTCTTATTAATATTCATTAGGCAGGTCTACTTGCATTTTCATAAGCTGTGAAGGTGGCAAAAGAAACAATCAGAATTCTTTAACACACAGGCATTATCAATTCAACATCTGCCAAAGAGGAGTGCATACAGATCTGAGGTTGAAATTCAAATGCAATTTACCTGGGCTAAAATCGGGCTTCACTTCCCAACACCCAGCAAGCTATTTCAGGTGCTCTCATTTTACCCACAAAAGTTCACTCTCCATTACTTTCACCTTTAAAATGGTAGTCCCTCATAAATTCAATCCTTCGTTCTTTTAGCTCTGAGTTTCCTTCTGCTAAAATAGCCCAAGTTCAATGAGATCGGATATATGAATAATACAGCCAAGTTTTAATGCAGTAAACTTGACTAAGCAATTCTGCTTTCTGACTAGAGAATTCATTTCTCTACACCCATTTAGTGTGTGAAATCCCTTTGACTGGCTTCAGGGAGCAGACCTGTGCAGAAATACAGACCGTCTGACCAGCCCAGGCTAAAATTTAACTCCAAGGGATGAAATAAGAAGTCTCCAAAAGAAGACAACTGCTGTAATTGATTACATACCCTACTTAGCAAAGAAACCTGGTTGATAATGCTAATGAATTTAAGAATAAACTAGACTCGTGTTTCCAGGATGATATTTTTATGTGCAAGGACATGCACCAAAAAAAGGTTGATTTAGATCTTCTGAGAGTCAGGAAAAAGCACACCCCAGTTCTCCTCCAAATCTCCAGATTCAACCATAAATTAAAATGCATTTCCCCATAAATTCACTACATATTAATTGCTGTGCTTATAAAAAAACTCATTAAAAGGCTTAGATCATCTCCAGGATTTGACTCTTCCCTCTCAGCAACTTGCCTGGACAGAGAGAGTTCCCCCATAAAAAAATAACCTTTTCCCCCTTGAAGTCAATGCACAATTCTCCACTGATTTCTCCTGGCTTCCAAAAGATCAAACTATACCCTCCCTTATGTAGGGTTGGCAGGACCAAACTTTGCATTTCAGTGGGAATTCTTCATGAAGAAAGGCACTTCTCAGGGCTTGGAACTGGGTGATGCTGGTGGGTAAAAACCATGCTGAAATGGCAAACTTGTCTGTGTAACTTCAGATATGGTGACCAGCTACAGCAACTTTGGCCAAAGAATGGGGTACCTGAAGGATATGTCTTAGTCTTTGCAAGGCTAAACCCTCAGGGGGTGTCTTCCTGTTGAAGATGAAGAATGATGGATAGACAAGGCCAGGACAGGGTTTTTATAGAAGGGGGTCTTCAAAAACTCAAACTGAGTCAGGTACAAGAAGCCAGCACCCACCCCCATCTCAACCTGAGCATCTCCTCCAGCCTCTGGTTCAGTCTCCTTCTAGGTCTGAACACATCAAGCATCATGCAATGCCACCACAGATACTTCCATAATAAAAGAGACAATCAATGTAGAAGAGACAATCAACAATCAAGCCTTGAGGTGGCATGTTGCTTTCAGCACATTTATGGTGTGATGGCCATTAATAATTTGCAAGGATAATAAGACATAATAAATTAATTTTTTTTCAGTACCAAGCTCAAAATCCCCCTCTCTGCTTCCTCCTCCTTTCTGAACAAAACTCCACATTTCTTTTAGAAAGACCTAAATGAAATAGCTAAAGACCAAAAAATGTCACCACTAACAACTTACAAAGTAAGAAAGAGCAACCAGGCACACCTGATCTTGTTCTACACATGAACCTTTCAAAGATGACTGCTCCAATTAAAAAAAAAGTCAAATTTATCATTTTGATGATATGAAATGATGAACTTGACTATTATATGCATATATTTTGTTTAATGGCCTCATTTATTTTAATAACAAAGAGAAACTAGATCTTTACAGATGAAAGCTTTATTTCATGGCTTCGGTGCAACTGGGATTTTTAAAATCTGTGATGTTAACCAAAATGTGATAATGGATGTTCTCAAGGGTACTATTTTATAGCATTTTATGCAGAGCCAAACTATACGCGAGACATTACAAACATCATGTTTAGCCCTATTTTAAGAAAGTAGAACTGACTCCGGCGTCAGAGGCCCCCATAATTGTCTTCCGTCTGTTTTTCGTTCCTCTGAACAGTTACTTGTGCAGTAAAGTCTGGCTGTAGAAATACTGTGACAAAGGCATTAGCTCTCCAAAGACTTGTTATAAAATGATATTGAAAGGCACCACTTGTGGGATTTTGGCTGGGAGGGGACAAGAGTGATCACAATGTAACTACTTTATCTATAGCAGGCTGCCTTGAAGGGTCTGTTGACATCCAGAAGACGACGGACACAAAAAAAAGATGCTAAAAAAGAAAGAAGATGAAAAATGCTAACTCTGCTACTGCTTTTATGTCAGTTGATTCCTAGGGTAGAGATAATCAGAAACACCTCATCAAACTTGATCATTCTCTCAATCCTTCTGAAGAACTATTCATCTACTCCACTCTCTTTTATTTTTATGTTAGTAGATTGAAAACAGTTGTTTCAGACAACGGCAGCACTCATGCGTATACAGCATTAAGAATTCTCCTGCTTAATACATTTTATATGTGTATATACATTTTTACGCAGAGGTGTGTGTGCACACATGGGGGTTGATGCAGTTTTGCAGACTATGTCTCTACCCCCAAAACCTGACCACTGTTTTTGGGAAGGGAGCCCAAGATGGCAGCTCATGACTAATGGCTGTATCATCCCTGGCTCGGTGGCAGCGAAGCCCCAGGTCTGATCTGCCAAACATTCCCTTCGTTTGCAGCCAATCAGCAGATGTAAGCACATAGGCCCTGTCAGCTTGACATATCATTCCTACGACAATGTCAATGAGTATTAATGTTCAATTATCTGTCCTAGAAATAACCCTCGCCTTTACGCACTGTGTAACTGGGCGCGTGGCACCGCAGTAATCCAAACGACAAGGGCAGAGATGCCCGCGCTCACCCACTCACTGTGAGTTGGCTTCCCAACATCATGATGACATTGCCCCGCAGTAGCGCATGGACGCCTTCCCCCTCTCTGCTCTCCCTGGTTATAGGGTTGGTTTTTTTTTGGAAGGCATGTCACAAGGACCCCAAAGACCTTTCTCCTCCTCTTCACATGTTGTATGTCACCCATCAGCATGCTGAGACATGCTGAGAAAAGATGTATTTTGATTTCACGCCCATGCAGAATCACAAGGAGTTTGCTTGCCTTTACAGAGTGCCATAAGCTGCCCATTACCTTACCTGTCAGCTTCTCTTTATCTGCTGTGCTCAAGTATACATACATATATATATATATACAATTCACTATCAAAGCAAATGCCAGCAGCAGCTTCTTCCAGGGCTGCCTTAAGATCAACTCAATCCCCAACTACATGACTCGAGCAATTTGTCCAAATGAAACTTCACAGCTTCTCTTTGTTAAAGCAAGTTTAAAGTAAGACCTCTAGTAAAGAGATGATTTGAAGAATAAACACGAGTTCATTCCTGGCATCTTTTACTACAGTTCAAATATTAAAATTACTGATCAGGCTAAATTCAAATAGGGCTCTTGAAGCAAAAACCTTACCAAGTGTTTCTTCTTTTAAATCAGCATTACAGACAAATTACTGCTCATTCAAACAGGCTGTAATGGAGTTTGCATGATTATATGTGTGCGTGTGTGTTTGTGTTACTATGGCACAGCTTCCTTGAACTAACATTCAAAGGTTATCGGCTCTAAGTTATGCTTGCTAAGTCTTCTTATACAACTCACAATCAGAGGGAGGGAGTGGGAGGAAGCAGTGTGATAACCAGTGCCAGCTTTGAGATAAAGCCCTCTGCCTAATCTCTGTTTATTTAGACAACCATCTAACCGCAGCACCGGGTATAAAAACAAGCCAGGTGTAGGGCTGAGGGCATTTCTCCTGTCTTATCGTTACTGCATGATATTTTGGGGCAAAAGGAAACAGAGCCTTTTTTATTTTCTTCTCCAATATAACTTTGAAAATTTAAATAATCCTAAAGTTTGAGGTTTTGATGTTTGGATTCGATCAGCTCAATGGGCTTTTTTGCTTTGTTTTGTTGGGAGGGGAAGTAATGGTAACAAAGCACGTTTTACTCCACGCTTTTGTATTGCCAGGGGTTTTGGAGAAAAGGTTTTGCCATATCATAGTTAAGAATGAACAGCCTGCTCTGAAGCATTTCCCACTAGAGGGGATTCGAGGTGTTAGGAACAAATATACATCTCACAGGATCAAACTGGAATAAACGGAATAGCTTTTTAAATGTATTTCACCCTAAAGAGCTGGAAGAGGGGCAGGCGCCCAGCACATCTCTGCAGCAGCAGCACTGAAGCCGCTTTGCCAACGCTGAAGCTGCTTTTCCAGTGCGGGTGCCAAAACAGAAAAGCTCTTGCAAGTCAGGCCATAAGAAGCAGCACCGTAAGGCGTCTGGCTGAAGGATAACTGATCCTTCCTCCAGCTTCAGCAGCAACATTAAACTGTGCTGGGAAGCTTGCATGTCAGCTGATGGCTCTATTCCTCTCTCCATATGAGTCCAAAGTTGCCTCCAACATACTCAAACATATTTTCCCCCTTTCTTTTCCCCCTTCTGATAATTCACCCCATGTTTACTCAATCATTTTAGGTAGGGGGAAGTGATGAATGTTGCTGAGTGCCAGTTTTTTTGGTGTGAGATGAATAACCCCAAGGAGCAACTTACACCAAGTCCCAGGCTCCTGTCAGCCCTATAATTGATGATGTTTTCACTGTAAGGGGTGGGGACTGGGACACATTAGGGCTCAATAGGGGAAGTAAATGGAGTAAATTGACTCAGCAACTATGCCTTTTACCATGGCTTCTAATAAGGATAAACTGATTACTGCCAAATGTACTTTAACTTCACAGGGAGGGGGGAAAAAAATAAATTGATCTGCTCAAAGGAAATAAATGCCATACCAAAAATTTTTTTAAGAGTGGAACTTCTATATTCAGAAGTGTAGAGGCACGTTTCAGCAGCACGTTGCTGTTTCTTTCTGAGTTGCCATTTAGCACTAAACCAAAAATTTATTCGCAGCATTAAAAGGCATCCTAAAGATGAACACTGCAGAACATTTGCTACAAAGCCAATGTACCCTTTTCCTCATCTCACCCTCAAATGACTTTGATAACAAAGAGGTGCACAGCAATGCTCGCTCTGTATTTCAGATGCTGACTTTATGTCAGCATCTTTTTATGGCGACTGGGAGACCGGATGCTCTGCTTCTGCGCCAGGCAGTGGGGAAGGCAAGCAGGCGGCAGCCCAGGTTGCCAGGGGTGACTACAGAGCTGACAACCCTGGGATCCAGCAAAACGCGCCCTGACTGATGGCTTCTGGGTTCCTGCTGACCTTTGATCCCTTCTGGTTTGGCCAGGAACAAAAGAGCCTGTTCACTGGGGCCCCTCGCACTTATATTTAACGAAAGCGGTCATCGCCTATATGCTGATTAATATGTTTGCTTTACATGTGGTGGGAGAAGGACCATAGCCATCCCGTGCTGCTGTGCAGGTAAGCGCCAGCTTACCTAGCTTGAATGTCACACAAAGTAAATCAAGAAAATTCACCATGAGGCACACAAAAATGACTAAAACAGGTAAGGACAAATCTGGCACTGACGCAAGAAGTTGCAGAGGCTGGAGATGGCGCCAGGAGCTATTTCCCCATATACCTGAAAACCTGTGCTGAGTTTCTGTCACTAGAGATTTGGTGCTGCTCTGACACCCAGGGCCATCAGCAGCTCGAACACACTGTTGCAAAGATGCTGCCGGCTACAGCAACCATGGAGGATGCTGTCTGACCCTCAGCAGTAACTTTCATCGCCACATATTGTCACCATAGCAATGAAGCTGAATGTGGGCAAATGACAAGGGCCTGTCATCACTCAGCCTGCCCTGACAGCCTTCAGCACCAGCCACTCTCATCCAGCCTCAATAGACAAATACATCCTCAACGGGCCCAAAAGTAATAATCTGCTGTTCTGCAATGCTATCATTTCGCTGGCACTCCCAGTAGCCATGTGCAGCCCTTATACCCTGTGGAGATGCTTTGTTTTATTCTCCAGTGAGTTTTCATGCTTCAGGGAAAAGGACAAGAAAAATGAGGAGAGGGGAGCCAGAAAGGAGGAAGCAGTACCCAAACCAATGATCAGAGATCATCAGGAAACAAACAAACAAACAAAAAAGGGAAAGAAAAGGAAAATATATGTTGCACAAATGGCAGTGAAACATGAGAATTAATGTTTGAAAGGAACATAATGACACTTTCCATGCACGAGCTTCAGTGAGGAATAGGAATGTTATTGCGGAAGTCAAAAGCTCCCTTTTAATATTAAACATATTAGTGGTACATAAAATGAATCATCCCTTCACAGAAACAGGTGTTTGGGGTGAAGTCAGGATAACTGGCAAGGTAGCCGGGCTGTCACCGACAGCAAATGCGGCCAACACGCTGTTCTGCCTTCACGCCAACACCAAGATTGGGGGTCTCAGCTATTTTCACAGTCCTCCTGCCAGAGATGCCACAAAGAGGCATTTAACTTGGTCTACTTGCCCGCTGCCTTGGTGGAAGTACAGTAAGAAGTAACAGAAATCAGAAATGGCAAACACTATCTCATCTAGAGCTCATCTGCCTGGTTGGATTAATCATAATGTCTCTATTTTGAGAGAATTTCCGCGCGGGGTCAGTTTTTACTCATCCCACCCATGCAAACTCGCCCCTTCCAATCCCGATGCGTGCAGAAGCTGGTGAAAAAGATTCAGCTTGGTGGTTACCTTAACTTAGCTCATCGCAACCACGCACTTCGTATTTTACTTTGCGTTTAGTCACACAGAATAACCCGATTTAGCAGTGATCCTATGTATTGCACAAGTCCTCTCACCATTTAGAAAGCTGCCTTTTAATGATATTTAATTTAGACTCGCTTATATGCTACATTTGCTAGCGAACACATTGGCTACATGGCTCTTATTTAACACGTTCACTGCACCCCCACAGTGTGCAACATGCTCGCCAGTCCATGGCAGCCCTCGAAAAGACAATTCACTGCTTGAACATTTTTAAACCTGATTTACCGTTCCAGAGAAACAACTATGCAACTAATCTTCCAGGACAAATGTAACGCCCGAAGAGCAACTAAACTGAAACGTATAAATTCCATATACACTTAAAAATATTATTGTCTGTAATTTAATATAACAATATTTCTAGGCCTATAACCTTGCACGCAGAGGCAATTTCCCAAGCATTAATACTTAAATGGGTCATATGCACCACATCTGTCATTCTGTCCTGAAGTCTATGAGGCACAACCAAGACTCTGCAAGCCTATTGATTTTTCTAGCATTTGCTTTAATTTACTTAACCATTGAGAAATCCATCAGTACATAAAGGGCAACTGTCCATTACTGCCTCATTTGCAGACATTCTTTCCCCTCATTTTTTTTGGTAAATATTTCCCCTTAAATCGCTGTGTGTTTACAGTGTAAAAATGAATCCAGAAAGTGCTCACACCTGTTTCTGTTCAGTAACTGCTGCACTGAGGTATATGTAATGTGCTTAAAGATAGAATAAATATCTAGACATTATTACATCTGTGTGCAAAGGGTGGTAAATTAGATCCTAATTACATTAACAGGGATTCTGCCTCCCAGCTTAAATTTTACATGAGCACTCTGTAAAAATCCAAAAGCTCTGCTGTGGTTTCTTTACGAGCTGGTGATTACAGCTACTTCCTATGCGGTCACTAAATATTCTGTTTACAAATAAATGAAGAAGCTTTGAGCCAACTTGCCAGGGTAATAATCCGTGTGTGTTTTTTTCTTAATTCCTCAGCAAACCTTTACCACATAAGCATGGCAACAATCAGAAGCCCTGGCTTCATCTAATTACTCTATCACATAATTTCACAAATTGCCTTTTCACTGGGGAGCCAAGTGCAAAACACGCTCACAGTGGGACTTCAGGCAGCAGCTTTCATTTACTACTCATTTCTTGTTAAATTAAACACAAAAACACCAGTTGTGTGAAAGAAGTCAAAAAGAATGCTTGCAAATGAGCCAGGCAAGTGTATCTTATATTTATACCATTTGCACAAAATAGCTCATTGGCAAGCTGGATTTTTAATGGCACCATTATCGCCTTTAACCCTTTTAAAGCCTGGTGCGAGGTTGGTAATCGGATCATCCCAACCAAACTCAACCTGGTGCAACAGCATCAGGCAGCACATCAGCCTTACTAGCCAACTTGGCATCTTTCAGTTAATAACCAGTGAGATGAGCAGTGTGCCTGACTTTGCCTCCACATAACCCCTCCAGCTTCCCAAGGGATTAATGGGGAATGACTCAGGGCACAATCTGCCCCATAAATTTCTGGCTATTACAACCACCTAATACAATGGAGGGACAGAACTACAAATAAACCGAGTGGGATTTCTAAGCACAATTCCTATTTCACCCTGGCACTGCCCTCTGAAGTGCAGGGGAACCAGCGGGACTTGAGGGCAGAGGGACCCAGAGGGCCAGACCCCTGCTAATTATGCGAGCACTAACAAGGCAGGATTGCAAGCTGCCACTGAGGAACACAAATTATTGTGAAAATAATTGCAGCCAGTGTACCATCGCCGGTGGAAGTGAACCAGGGGTTACACAGCTCTAAGATGACATTTTTTACATCAACAAGTACAAAACTAAAACACGGCCATTAGTAATTAAAGCTGTTCTTTTTGTAGCACCAGAGTCACTAGGTCAGGTACCATTTTACATCAGAAACCAGGCCTTGATGGCTGCAGATTCGCCAGCATTATCTGCACAGGGAGGAAAAAAAACATTAGCAGCAGCTGTCTGTGTGCCTCGACATTGAAAATCCTATTCATACAGACAGGTGGAGTAATTTAAAAGCCAATGTGGTGCAATTTTGATGCAACTAATGTCACTGTTTACTAAAACGCCACTATTACTGCTGTTTAGGAAAACATTAGTAAAATTGCATTTTATTCATAAGAATTCTAAGATTTGGGCTATTAACAGCTTCAGAATTATTCTGCCCAGAACTGCAGCTTACAGCCCCTCCGAGGTTTACAACCTGCTGCACTGACAGACCCATGCTCGGGTTTCAACAACGAAATCAAGGGTTTATCCTCTGCCACTCCCACGCTAGCACAGTGCAACTCCTGGATCAGCACAAAGTCCACGGCAAATAAGCAGACTTCTGCCAATGAATCTATTTATTAGCCAGATTCATCTAATATAGCAGTTACTTTCCCAAAAATATCACTAGGGACCCCAAAAGCTCTAGTTGACATAAATAAGGGCAGTCTAGGAAAGACTTTAACTTCAAAGCTGACTTCAGGTAATGAATAGAGCAAGCCACCAAATGCAGAGTTCTACCATTTCCCTTCTGAGTTCAGAGAAAGTCCTCAGAAAACATACTAATACCATGAACTGACCCTTGGTTTTGCTAGTGACTCAAGACCACTTTAGTGCCACTAACATGACAACCTCACTTTTTGCATCACTAGTACAAAGCATCATAGTGGGAATAAGGTTATTTTATGCACTTGTTGGTTTGGGGTTTTTTTTTAACATACTTCCAAAATGTATAGGTTGGACTAGAAAAGATCAACCAGTAGCCAAGAAAAGAATATTCATGCTATACCTAAAGTCTGAGAAGTATTTTCTGGGCAGAAGTTTCTGGTTCATAAAGCAGAAGATGCAGTGGTAAGTCTCCTAGACCTTGCATTATTAAAATGATGGCCCACTGCTGAAGTGAAATGAGTACTCTACTAAATACTATGGGTCTAAATCAGGCAATGATGCAAAAGGCGAGGTAAATTAGATAACTACATATTAACTTAAACTCTTTTCTGCCTACTTACCTTCTCTCTACACATTTACTTAGCACTGCTGTAGCTTACAGGGTGAAGAGCTGGGAGTGCAAAGATGAGTCTGATCAGTATATTGAAAACTGGAATTCCAGGTGAGGATTTTGAGGGAAAGAGTGGCATCACCCTTGGAAAATTCAAATTTTCCATCAACAACAAAAAATTCTCTTCCACAAGAAAAGGTTTCTGTGGGTAATTTTGATGGGCAGACAGCAAATATAATCAGTTAATATTGGGAATTAGAGCTTCTTGAATATAGACAATGAGAACAAAATGTGTAAGCTATAGCAGTGCAGATTCTGTGTAGCTGAAGGTAAATGGAGGAAAAAGGAAACAAAATGAGTAAAAAACCAGCTCATTTCCAATGCCTGTCCTGGAGCAACAAACAGGATATTCACCTCAATATCGCTGTTTTGGTTCGCTCAGACAAGGGTTAAGCTCATGCAAACAGACGTAGAATACTCCGTGCCAGAGCAGGGGAATGCATCTTACACAACTTGATGTACCACTTCCAAATGTGACCCTATTTGAAAGGCAGCTTATCTTACACCACAGATTAACACATCTCATCAGATATGCGCCCAACTGGTTTGGTGCCTCATATTTTGGCACTTTACCTGATCTGATTAAGTCATTCGCTAGCTTACACTGGTGCGCTGTGAAACTCCTTCAAGGGTGAGGGGATTTGCAATAAAAAATTATCACTGGCACTTATATACATAAGCATATCTGAGAATCAACATAGGCTCTTTTGTAGCAACTGTGTTAGAGGACAAGCTAAACAAACAACTAATAATGAACAACCAAACCCATGAATTTATCCTCATTTCCTGCTCACCCACTGTTTTGCAAGACACTGTTGTTACCTTTGGTGTACTCCATATTGCAAATTATTTGCCAAAATATTTGAGTGGATACTTCCAGATTTACAAAATGGTGGTCAGACTTTTTCCCTCCCCCTCTCCACCTTCAAAATGTGATACTTGAATTTCATACATCTGCTTTGACTGCAGAAAGACTACATCACATCACACATTTCTGTGCCTTGACTGGAAGAGGCTAATTTCCAAAATGAAGTTGCACACACAAAACGTCACAGCTGCAAATATCAAAATCAAGTAAAGGGTGGAGAAGAAAGCAAAGCATCTACTGTGGACTTAAATTCTATATTCTAAATATCTTATTGCTGCAAACATTCTTGCTGGTACACATTTCCTAGAATATTTATGCAAACAAAAGGAGATCTAGTACAACCAGAGCAAGTGTAATTTAACATCTGAATTAATGTTTATCATGTTTCAACTTTTCAGTATTCCCTCGCTTCTACTCAGATGTGAAATTCTTCTGGTGTATAAATACTAATGTGTTTCAGCAGCTTTCAAATAATTCAAATTCTTTATTGTGCCAGCGGCTTCCACATTGCTACAACAGCGCCTCTAAGGTAGAAACTGGGGAAAATTGGGAAAAAGATATAACAGCCCCTTGGGAACAGGCACTCCCCATCTGAAATCTAGCCCAGGCTGTTGGCTACCTTCTGATTTCAATCAAAATACTTCCCTAGACCACTGTTGTTCCCAAGACCTGCAAGGAGCCCAAGATGAATTGTCTCATACCATGTAGTTTAAAACAACATGATGGTTGTCTTCATCAGAAATGAGACTGAGTAATAGATATGAAAAAACCTACCAGATTTTGTAACTACACCACACTTCTGAATGTGAGAAGAGCCTAAGTGGGGAATATGGTTTCCTTAACCAACTGACTAAAGCAGCCTATATTTTTCCTTTCTGGTCTAAACCCAAAGGTTTGTTAGCATAGCTTAGCACTGACAACTTAAATAATCCTAAAGACAGCATGCAATTTCAGTACATGAGGCATGTGCTTTCCAAGCAGTCATGAAGCAACAGCAGCACTGCCAAGAGTATCCCCAAAAAACCAACAATTTTCTTTAAAAATGGCAAAAGTCACCCACACTAGAAAACGAACCAATCCTTGAAGGCTGGACAGGAGGACAAAGCAACAAATTTGAGGAAGCTTAAAAAAATGCTGAAGGCTCTTTTTTGAAGCATCTATCTCCCATCAAACTTTGGGAGGGCTGAAAGGTGAAGAAGTTAATGCAAACCAAGTTACCTAAATCTTGTTTGTTCTCCTGGCTGGAGCTCTCAATTCAATTCCGACAAAGCCTCAGAATAATTATCTTCTCCTATAACAACATTTCTCATTTTCTCCTGTTGAAGATGACTGCCACAGCACCTCCACCAGCAGAAGGGAGCTGAGGACCCTCATCATAGGCTACCTGCACCAACCTGCAATGGATGCTTTGCTCATCGCTCTGGCAAGTCTTCCTTTGCAGGGAGCAGGAGAAGCTCTGGCTCCCATCTTCCCAGCCAAGGGGATGGTGGTGCACGGGTGACCAAAGGCAAGCTCAAAATGCCTGGCTTTTCCCAGGAATTTGGGACAGCTGGCACTAAGAAGCCTTGCAGATGTGGAAGAAAGATTTTTACAGTTTTGCCCACAATAAAATCAAGTGAAAGAGGAGACTTGTCTATTTGGGATAAAAGGGGGATGACTGTCCCCCCTATTCTGACTGCAATATATGGAAATATGACTCCTGTTACACAGATGAGCTCCAGGAGACCTCCGGCATTTTGCAGAGCAAGTATCAGTTGGTGCAGGACAGAGACTCATTTAAGTAATATTTTCAGGGGTGAGGTGGTGGTGTTTCGTTTTAATGCTTCCAAACCCTCTCATGAGAAAAGCAAAGAAAATCCTTGCTGGTTTTAGCCAATTATTTCCCCTTTTTATGTTTTCAGCAGCCTAGTTTTGTACCCATCTGCCCTCTCACTATACTCCCTTCCAAAATCAGACAAGCATCCTGCATGGGAGTAGGGGCAGGGAGCCAAATTAACCCCACGCTCCTCCCAAGGCAAAAATCTCATAACCATGGAGGGATGAGAAAAAAACATGAAATCCACTTGCTTTAACCTTAGAAATTTGCTGGCCTGCAAAATATTCATACATAAACAAACCTTATAGAATTAAGCAGTGTATTTTTCTATCACAGTAACATCCTTGAAGCAATGGAGACTATTTTTCTCAGCTAGATTTGGATATAAAGTGCCTTCTTAAAATACCTGCTTCCAATAAATTCTTTTATACAAATAACAGCTTTGCTAAACAGATTGCATATTGCTTATTATAAGTTTTATTCTTTAACAGCATGGCATTGAGAGATCAATAAAGATTCAAAATCCAGATACATAATAGAAAATTATCTTTCATTTTTACTGTAAAGTCAACATCTTTCAGCCACATCTTTTACTTTCTGCTCAGTCTCCCGTTTCAGTAAGATTTAACCTCTTAAGGAAATTGTTTTAAAAGCAGTTAAAAATAATGATTAAATTATGGGATTTACATGAAAGAAATCCTTGGCCCATTCATTTTTTTAAATCATGGCAATTTGTTTTTTAAAAGGTGTTTGAAGTCCTTGAATCTACCTCTTGGCACCATTAAAAAAAAAGTGGTTTATAATCCCCTAATGTGCTTAAATAAAGCCTTCAATAGTTTAAATTCTTATTAAACATCTTTTGGGATTATAATTTTATGGCTTTTTTTTTGCCTGATTAGATGATGAACGTGAAGATCATCAAATACTCATCATATAACAAACCAATTACATTGTATAATCCCCAAAATGAGGTTTGAATCCCAAGATTTCAAATTAAGCTGGATTTAAAGGATGCAGAGAATTCACAATGAGCGAACAAAACACTTGGCAAAACACCCCTGAAACTCCCTTCTTTGAGTTTTGAACAAAAAGGCACCACTGCTGGGACAGAAGCGTAGTATGGGTTGAAGCAGAAACTAACCCTGTTGCCACATTAAATTTACACTGATCTGGTTGCAAGCAAGATTATTTTTGTTTCCTCTTCCCTTCCTCCAAGCTTTTCTTTTATTTTACAATCCCTGCAGAGGGCTATACATTACAGTGAGGAGATCTGCTTGAAAACTGGTGGTGAGATATGATCCCTGAATGCTAAGTGATCCCAGAAATAATAAAAAAGAAAATAATAATAATTAATAAAGAGAGTCTGCAAAATGTTGCTGGGCTGCAGCACACCCTGAAATTATCCTTAGGGCAGCTTCTGGAACCCAGCTCCAGCACAGCACTGGTTTGCCCCAGTCCCTTCTCAAGACCCTGCCATGGCATTTGATGTTCATCTGATGCCACCTCACAAGGTCCCCTCATTTCTCACTCAACTTTGACAGTTTGGGGAGGCTATCACTTTTTCATGAAATAATAGTTTTTTTCTCTCTTTCTTTTTAATACAAATTGTAATAGGCCATTCTTTCCATCTCAAATTTACAGCAAAATCCTAAAAAAAAAAGATTTCACAAACCTCAGTATTTACAGGCTGGTGTCATTTTCTCCCATCAAAAATTCCAACAAGCTCCACTGCTACGTTTTGCCTAATATTGGCCAACCTGGGCAGCTCTTTCAACCCAGACATTTAATTAAAATTGAGTCAGAATAGCAAACACTTAAAAATAAATCCTGCAAAGTCGCCACTTTTGCTATTGTTTTATGGGTTTTTTTGCTGATGTTGCTATTATACCAAAGGGAAGAGAATAAAAGGACAATTTGGATGAATTCATCCCCTGAAGTGTTTCAGAGTGTACTGCCTCCATTCACAGAGGACAGCGCCTGCCTACCCTTTGGGCGCACGTCAACTCAGTTCTGCACATCAGTCAAAATAACAGGGGGGCTGCACCCTGACACTAAGTGGGAACTATTGCCCAAACACTTCAGCAACCAGAGAGGCTATGGCCTTACATTTGACTTCTTTCCTTCAGTAAGGAAAAAAAAACCTTCCTCCTACGTGGGAAACGAGAACTAAGGGACAAACCTTAGGAAATTTAGGCAGTACACAGAGGAAGACTTAATACTTTTGGAGATGGAATCACTTCATGAAAGGAATTTAATCAGCCTATAGGCTTTTGAAAGATTGTATTCGTCCAACATTTATTTTAAGTCTTTCCAACCATTAATCATTAGTATGACATACACAGCAATTACTGTCTATTTTGCTTAATTCCATGCCACTGATGTGTATTAATATTACAATTGTGAGGAAAAAAATATTTGCCTTTGAAAAGGAGGGCTCTCAACTAACACCCCAATTAGGAAGCACCAGTGGTCAAGGGGATGCTGAATTTTGTGCTTAACTGCTGTTTATTTCTTCCCTGCCATTTTCCAGATAGGAAAGTGATGGCAGGTTAAGCACTGGGGGCAAAAGGGAGGTGTTGCCTGCCCTGACACGTCCCACGCCTGAACAGAACCACTTCCCTGTATCTCCTCACCTCCTGCTGTAGGGAAGACCAAATTCACTAATAATAAACAAATACATATATGATGTGGTACTTCTCCACTCTGACCACTCCTCAGTGAGGAGCTTAGTTGGGGACACTGTCATGCCACCATGTAGCACTTTAAGAGCAGTCACAAGGCCCAGACACCCCCATAAATCAACTGGAGTCTCAATTCATTCAGTCTCTCACCCCCTTACTCCTCAGCTCTGATTGCAGCTACAACTTGGGCCTGTGGGGTTATTTTGCAGAGGACAGCACCCCAAGCAGCTTGTCAACATGTTATATTGCTCTAGCACTAACCATTGTGTTGACTCTTCCCATGTTATCAACATGCTTGCCGGGAGGATATCTTCCTCCACACACAAGACTCACTGCTATCCTGGATGCAAGAGTTCCCTGGTGCCTTCTGATTCCATCGGGAGCACTACCAGCTGAAACACGCGCTTGGAAGACCCTACAATGTCATCCAGACATGTTTTAATTTGGGGAAGCCCCACCTAGAGTAAATTGGAAAGGTCTGCCTCAATGTCCTAGCTAGAGAAGGTTGGACTGGGTAAACCAATTCTTCTTTACTGAATTGATCAGACAAGCCTGGAGCTACCATGAGGGTGCCAGAAGAAGTAAAGGCTGCTCTGAAATAAATCAGCATGCTTCATCTGCCTGGGCTGGGTATGCACAAGGGGTAGTGCATTTTTAAAGCAAGCCTTAGCCCAGTACTGCAAGGCAGAAAATGAAGCAGTTTCATTACACAGGTCCTGGTTGAGTATTTGAGCCTTCCAGAAGAGACCACCTTACAGGAAGATGACCAGATGTTGCCTCCAAAGGGCAGCTACCAGCACTGCAGCAAGCTCCTCAGGCACTAACCTCTTCTCTTTTGCATACCATTACTGCACAGCAGAAGAATGAAAAGCCACTTGCACTCTACACCTAATCTAGACAAAACTGTGATAGGACCCTGAGACTGTGCATGAAGCCAGCTGCAGGGTCAGGTCAAGCCTGCAGCTTGTAATGTAATTAAACACCCAACACAGGGTGGCTCCTGCCATGAGGTCTTTCAGGAGTTGCCCCTCTTTCTTCTGCCATGTTCCCAGGAATGGGCTTGGAGTGTGTTAGCTGGCCCAGGCTAAGAGAGTACTGGAGACTGCTCATGCAGTTTAACAGGGTAGACCATCACATTCCTGTGCCTGGGCCAGGGTGATGTTTAATTTACTAGCACAAACAAAGCAACAGGCCACTTTCAGGAAATAATATTAATATATACTACTTAATTCATAATTCCTCAGCTGGGAATTATAAGGACTGACACACAGTTGCTCCTGTCCCCTGGTGCGCCTTGTCCTGAGCCTCCAGGTCATCTCCTCAAACCAGAACCTAGACCAGCTGCATCAGACTGGTCAGAGCATTGCTGCAGGGACAGCATCCCTGGACTCTTTTGGAGGCTGATGTCCTTAAACTCACATCTACCTGCAAAAAGACACCAGGTGTCAGCTCACCTTGGGTGAGGACCTAGAACTGGGGAGCCACCAAAACCAGAAGGGACCTCAGCCTTTGGAATTGATGCGCTGAATACATCAGGGACAGGGCTAAGGACCTGGCAAAGCTAGGGCACGGCTGACACAGTCTGCCAGAGAGAGGGATTAGCCTGGAGATATCTGAGGCCCTCTCCGGCCTTGGAAGAGTAGTGCTCCAGCATGAAGGTTCATTCATAGCAACCAAGGACCACGCGGGGCAGGATTCCCCGCCTGATCCCTGTGCTGACAAGAGTCATAGCAGATATCTGGTTTCTTGGCTCAGCAGGGAATAGAGGGGAGATGTGCATGAGCACTTCCTCCAGTTTATAAGAATACCCTTGGCAAGGCTCCCACCGGGGCTGGGCAAGCTGGCCAGCTTCTGGTTTCATCCTGACCCTAACTACAGGCAGGGGAGAGAGTCAACCACTGGGATTAGAGGTGAGAGCTGTTTTTCACTAACACCTGCAGATCCCTGGCGCCCCTCACCTGGCCATTATCCTCCCAGCACAGAAAAGCTCAGACATAAAACCTGGGGCCAAAGGCCCACACCCGTGCAGTGGATGAAAACACAGTGACAGATCACCACAGTGTGATGACAAAGGAGAATGGCATTAGAAACACTTTTCTAAATGCTAACATTAGAAGGTGTGGTACATAATATAAAGCCTTGCAAGAAGCTCCAGCATCAGCTTAGCCCCACACACCTGCCCAGAGCTTTGATTTCCAATCGCGGGAATAAAAAAACCCCACAGGTAGCTGTGGCAACAGCTGTGCATCCCCCCACCTCTTTATAGCATTAAATACAGGGGTAACTTACACTCTGGGAATGAGTGTCTCAAAGAAAAATATTATTCTTTGCTATTAAATCAGATACATTCAGACCTTCCATCATGAAGCTTCTAATGATCTCTGACAAACACCTCAATAAGGTCTTTGTTTGCTTTTTGTTTTGTTTTTGATCTCCCCAATTGTTTTCTGCAATTCTCCAGAGGACAGAACCAGGAGCCAAACACTGCTCTCTGCTCCGAAGCAGCAATTCCCACATCAGCTAAGGGGAGCTGCAGCTGTGCGAGCAGTGGGGCAGGACAGGTCGCCAAGGTTATTAGTATAAGCTTAGTCACATTTTGTGGTGACGTACTGTTAACAACTGTGACTCCAACCACAAAAAATATCTAAAATCAACACACACACACACAAAAAAACCCCCAAAACCATAAAAACATACGCTCCACGCTCTTCCCTTGGCATCTAGCAAATGAGGCAACAACAACTCTGCTCGAAAAAGTTCCCTGAGCTGCCTATCAGCAACATCATATGTATTTTTTTGCTTTCTACAACTACTACAACTATGACATTTTCCATGTTTATTTTGCATATGTGATCTAGAGTTCACTTACTGTTAGATGCTGGAACAGCCATGCCCTCATGATATTTGTGGCTACTTTGGGAAAGATGCCACGCTTTTTATGTCGCTTTTTGTCCTTATCTGGATCATCATCATCACCTGTGCTGGGGGAAGCTACACTGTTGTCCAAGCCGTCACCTGTAAATATAGTGAATCAAATTTTGACTTATGCTACCTTTATATACTTCAGCCGAAGCCTGGCTTTGGGTATAAACTGCATGAATATTTAAATGAGGTATAAATTCTTTAACACCGTAATTCACCAGGGATTAAGGGGTTGGGGGGAAAGAAACACAGGGAGAGGGAGGGTCTCAGAACTGCGTTAGCCCCATTCTGGTTTATCCTGAAGGATAGTGTGGCCATTTCTGCCACTATAACCCAAAAAGTGCTTAAAAAGAAATAACGAAAGAAAAATCACAAGCTATCAGCTTGCAAAGGTGGAAACAGTGGCTTTTCTTCACACTAGGTCACTTCCTAAAAATTCATTCCAATCAGCTACTTTAGCTGAGATGGCAATTAGGAAAGCATTGAGGGTGCCCCATCCCCATGACGTATGTGAAGCTGCGTGCCCCGTCCCACTCTAGGATGTGAAAAGTGGGGTGAATGCAGCTTTCTTTGAACATCATATTCTCTCCCCAAATTCAGAAATAACCAGAGGGTTGTGGCATCACTTATGTTAAGTCTTTTACAGATGTTTGACTTCCCCTGACTTTTTGATGGGAGGTGGGTAGCTAACTGGTCTCCCCTCTTCAAAGCCAAAAGAAATTCATAATGGGGTAAGTAGATACCAATTTGACATACACTGTAGCAATTAACACCCTGCTTTGTGCTGGTGTGCCATATTCGTAACAGGAATCTGCTCCCGTTAAATAACAACTGATCCAGAATGAATTTCCTTAATGCAGAGAAAATCTCAGCCAGTTCTCAACACATTAGCAACAGATCTATGGGAGGATGCAACTGCGTAGCAGCCAACTTGGGTCTGTGCTGATGGGCTAGCAGTCAAAGGAAAACAAAAGTTGCAGTGCCCAGTCAGTCGGCATGTAATTTTTGTTTCGAACCCTGAAAGCAGTTTAGAAAGAAGTCCACAGAGCGAGTAAGTCTTTACATTCTCTGCATGTGCATTAAACAGTACATCCTGGCTTTCAAGGACACTGTATTTGTAGCAACATGGAGCTGTGTGATTAGGCAAGTGTTTTTCACACCTCCGGGCATGAATGCTCAAGAAAGTCATCAGAATTGGGCTGAATCAAAACTACCTCTGCTAGGAATAAAAATTAAAAAAAAATTTAAAAAAATAAAAAATAAAAGAAAAAAAAAAAAAAAGGATGTGACTGTCAAAACTATGATTTGTTAAAAAGCTTTTCTGCACCAAAAAGAAAAAAAAAGTTATTATTAGTACTATATTTTTAGTACCTTACTGACCATGACAAATTTATAATTGTCCTTATGACTTGGCCTGTGTCTTTAATGAAATGGTAACCAGGGGTGGTTATAGAAACAAACAAGATTTTTATGAAGAAATCAGATACCCGACAAATTCTTTGAAAGCCCAGTATGTAAAAAAGGGCTTTTATAGAGAGAAGCAATTCACCATATAAAATAATAATTCATAAAAGAAACATGAGCAAAGAAAACAACTCAACAGCATTTAAAATTCCACAGACTAATCCACTTTCTGTCTGCAAGAGGCAAACAAGGAAAAGTATTACGCATTCATTGATTAAAAATGAAAAGCTTCTAACCTAATGACACTGCCTTTCACCACCTCCCTGCAATCGTCCACCCCACCCCCTTCCCCCCCCCCCCCCCTCTCTTTATATATACATTCTCCTCCTTTGCTCCACCCCTCCCCTGGAATATGCGAGAATGGACCGGTGCC
>WYDI02028780.1:55533-80533 GCA_009867235.2 Psittacus erithacus
TCATTTCAAACCCCCTTCAGATTAATTTAGCAGGCATCGCCTCGTGCCTGACGGGAGGAGGACTCATTGATAATTTATGGAAATATCTACTATAATCCAAGGGAGATGACTTTTTTTCCAGCTTTGTGCATCAATAGATAATCAAGGCCTTCAAGCAGCCTTAGCTTCCCATTACCTCGGGCAAGAGAAATCCTGAAAGCATGCCTCCGGGGCACCTGAATTATATCCTCCATTAGGGGAGGAAAAGCTTTCTGCATTCCACCTATAACACTCCCCAGAACCTTTCCTGTTTATTTCTGCCGTATGAAAGCAGAAGCATTAGGAACAGGATTTTTTAAGTGAAGACTTATGTAGATACAATGGAGAAACCTTTCAAGCGCGAGCCAGATCACCTCCTTCAATCCCTGGCGGTGACCTATCCCAAATAAAAGGTTTCTGTTACATCATTAGCTCAAGCCAAAAACAGCCTTGGCTTAATGCACAGTTTGTTCTTCCTACTGTTTTTAGGCAAATACTGCTACTTTACTCCCATCTGGGAGGGAAATTACACTGCTGGGCTGTAATCTAAGACAAGATTTTCATTGGAAGCAAATGCTTTCAATCCAGTGTAAATACTGGTGCATGTTCAGAAAAGCCTAAAACAATAAACCCTGGCCCTGTCCGACACAAGTTAGAGAAAGTGAAAGGCAGGGAGAGGATAAGAAAGCACCCGGCTATCCTAAGAGCAAATGCTTCAGTAGACTTTTATAAATTGTTTAACCTCTTCCACTTGTTTAAATGGAAAATTGATCCCATAAAGACTGAAACCACAGAGAGAAGTCTAAATGGTCAATTGTGGATTTTAGTATTTCCATCTACTTTGCAACTCAATACACTCACCTCTGTGAGGTCTCCAGAGATTCCCTCTCCCCCTCCCTTCTTTTCCCCCCTCTTTTCCTCTTTTTAGAGATCTCTAAACAAACTTGAAGCACCACTGACCAGCCACACGGTAGCAGCTACGAACTGCATTTGTAAAATGTCAGCGGCGACTCCATTCCTGAAGTTGACTTTTCCTGCCGCCAAATGAAGGCAAACTGAAAAGGTGGAAATAATCATAGAAATGATGCTAGTCCATAAACAAGCTTACAGCCTCATTAGTATAGCGGGAGGCTCCACTGGGTGATTTATGCTTGTTTTGCTGATGCCATGAGGAAATGCCATAGGGCAACTTTAGCCAGCTGCTAATGGTTTCTGACAGCTTCTTAGCAACTAGTGCAAGCAACGCTGTGGCGTTTGCTAGTGACAGAAACCGAAAATGTCATATTATCTGCCCATGTGTCACAAAGTCCGTGTGGCAATTAACTAGTAGGCCAGTGACTGAGGGGCCACAGGCTCTTCAAAATGGCCTGTGGCTATTCAGGGGGCAGAGCAGGCCCAGCGCTTGCGTTTATGCCACACATATGCACGGATGTGTGCACGATCTGCATCACGCTCCCTCTGCCTCGGTAGCCGATGACTTTGGTCCACACAGATCCTTTGTCCATGGAGAAACTCCAGCCCGCTTTCTCTTTAGGCACAGTGTGACATTATTAGAGGAATTGCAAGTAATCCATCTTGATATGATGGTTGGAAATGGCACTTTAATTGGCAATACCTGATACTCTGGTTTGGAGCACTGGATCCGAAGGTGCTAGCTGTTTTTCTGCTCGCTCACAAATTAGTCTAAAAGGATTTAAGATCACTGAAGCAGACTCGTTGCCTGTCAAATTGCTGGGAGCACAGCGATTCTGCACAGCAACTAGAAGCTATTTAAAAGAAAAAGCCCAGAGCCTGTAAGGAGCAGGAGGAGAGCCCAGGCTCCTCACGCCCGCTCCCCAGTGAGCAAACCCAGGTGCTATATGTCAAACTGTCAAACCTTTCAGCATGGCCGTTTGCCCTTTCAAATAATATTTAAGAATTGTTTTTACACAATTTTTTATAGGCCATGGTCTAATGAAAGAGGCCAACCAACAAAGAAAGGAATTTGTACTACAATTCGTCCGTGGACGATACCTTGCCAGACCTGGGCCAGTCCCCATGGAGCGAGGCAGGTGACCTGTGGCAGCTCCCTGGCTGACAGGGAGCTCCGATTTCAAACGCCCTCAACTCCGGCGTCCCTGAGTTGCCTATTTAAGCACACCCAGGCATTTAGGCTGTGCTATCTTGTTCCTTTCAAGAAAGGATAAAGCGGCATTTATCGTATTCAGCCCTGCTGAATGGGTCAGGCCGGCCGTGCCAGCAGGGGCTCCTCTTGCCGCATCCCCCTCTACGCCACCATCACTTCCTACAACTTCCCTTCTCCTCCCACTCCCCCAAAAATCAGAGGAAGCAGCAGCAAAGGGCAACTGAGTTTACAGCAGCTCCTCAAGTAGGTAACGGTTTTTTTGTCCTGAGTGATCTGTTATAAACCTATGATGGCAAAATAGGTGCTTCTGGAGAGCAGCCTGGCACATCCTTTAGTGGCCGTGGCTGTTGCCTCCTCCCTTGTTTCCATGCTGAACCGAAATTAAATGCCATCACCTTGCAGTGCTGGAAAGGCAGGCAGCGTGGCATAGCTGGGCAACTTTCAGCCACTCCAGCTCCCAAATCCATCTTCAGATCTCAAACACAGAAACTGCCCAGATACAACATAAACAGTCCCAATCCCAAATCAGGGACATTTCAGAAAGGTTAGAAATTCAGATGCCCTAAAATCCCCAGCCCACTGCTTGACTACAAAATACATGTCTTTGCATATAGCTCTTTAAGCTAACATCCTCAAATGATTTTAAGTGACTAGAAAACTCAATACCATAGTGCTAAATATAGCTTTACTACAAGGAACTTCACCAAATGTAACAGGATTTTTCTCACTCCATGTAGCCCTGTTCTAGGATTAAATCTGTATTTGGAGGAGAAATATGTTTTATATCATAGAAAAACATACTATTCTCAAAAAAAACCCCTGCTTCCCACACTTCTGTCATGATATGTGTGAGAGGTTTTGGGTCCACTACTCCATTTTCTGGGAGGGGGTAAGACGAGGGCACCAGTTTTGCTGATGTCTACCAAGCCATGCAATGAACACCGCCTTCCAGCTTTTACGGTCCACTTCTAGATAAGCATCTAAATCCACTGCTTTAAGGAGTTCAGAGAATGAAATGTGAAAGATGCGTAACCAGAAGCCCTTGGAAAAACCCAGAGCAACTTTTAAGTGGACTGACTAAATCAGTGCCCTCTAAAAGCTCCTTGTGTTGAACTTAATTGTACATTTCCAAATTTCTCCTGTTAAAAGCAGTTTCTATGTCCTAGAAGAACTTCAGGGTTTGCACTTACTTTTGCATTTCATAAGCTAAAATAAGTTAACTGTGCATTGTGTTTGGACAAAACCTAACTTCTGTACGACTTCCAACGGGTTTGGTGCTATGAACTGAAAAAACCTAATATGATGCCCCAAAGTCTGTGGGCTTTTCAGTAGTGTGTCTTGGTTTTTTTAATTCTATCGGAAATTGTTTTAAATAGCATTTGCGAGTTCCTCAAATTCCTGCTTCTGCTAGCATGAGAAATCCTACATTATCTAAGCCAAATATTTAACTATTCAATGTCCATCCACAGCTCTGTTGGTTCCTTTCTCTTTTAAACTTTCCAACAACCCACATCTCTTTAGTAACCTGTTCAGGTAACTGGAAAGCAGGACTCATTAGTAACTTTAAGCAACATAATGTACTAGAGAGATTTGAAATTGCAAAATTACTTTCCTTAACCTTTTTTCAGTGCTCTGTGCTAGTTTAGAGTAACTATTGTGATTCTTGCACTTTTACCTATGTTATTCCTTACAGAAACTCATCTCCAGTTTGCCGGATACCCACACATCCACTCTGCTGACTTTTTGCAAAACAAGATATAGGAGTGAAATTTCATTTTTCTACAAGTTACAAAATTAAGAACACCCAAAAATCAGCTCCAAGGATGCAACAAGTCTTTCTGTGAAATAACAGCAAAAGAGAAGGAATCTGCCACAGCCTACTGTTCACAGGACTTAAAACAAGTATTGCCATTTCAGACCACCAGCGTTGAAAGGAACTCCAATCAAAGAAGAATATGGAGGTTTTGGGTTGTTTTGTTTTGTTTTTCAATTTGTTTCTGACACAACTAGCTCCAACTTGGCAAAGGAATGTGGTGAGCAAAAGTCACACCCAAATGACTCTGATGTGAGTCAGGGTGGTTAATATTCATGTCCACAAGGATAGGAGGATAAGTTCACTACTCAGAATTGATCATTGCTCCTTACATCCATGTGGAGAAGGAGGCAAGCTGAGCAGCACAGAGGGCTGAGTGCTCAAGTGTGCCAGGGGAGAGATGGGAGGCGCTAGCACAATCTAGGGATGCACGCCCAGCTGGTAATCCAAGTTGTACCTGTTTGTTGAGGAGAACTAGAAGTTCTGACATGAAAAGGTCGGTGAGTTCGGAAGATTTCCCCAAAACACATTGTTTAAAAATTTACACACTCGCATGTATATATTGCATATATAACATTAACCCACTCTGCTACTCCTAATCTGCTAATGCCTGAGCAAGGCACATGAGCGGAGGATGTGGCTACCAGCAAAAAGGCACTTCGGAAAGCTTAAAATAACTGTGCAATTTCTTCATTAGGAAAACCATTTTCTATTACTTGCGATTCACAATTGGTTAGATGTGATGGAAGCACCTAGGAGTTTCTGAGGTCAATGCCAATCATCTCAGCACATGAATGGCCTACGGAACAGCCCCCAAAATGATTTACAGCAGTGACGTAGTTCTGCTTGTAAATTTGAAACATGATGCTGACAACAGACTGATTTTTTTTCCCGTTATTCCTTAAGGAAAAAGCCGTCTCAAATATACTTAATAAAAAGATAATGAGGAACAACAAGGTTGAAAATGAGCTTTAGCAAGGAACAAATACCACGCATTTGAGTTTGCATGCATCTCTTTAGGATATGCGGTGCATGTTTCATGCAATGATTCAGACCATGACATGAACAGTAGGAGGTTGTCAGTCACAGATAGTATCCATATTTACAAGATACTAAAGGAAACAGTTTCAGAAATAGTCTACACAAATATTTATAGATAACCTGGACAAGTATAAATTACACTCTGGCATTTGACAAATCTTCAAAGTTTTTTCCTTGAATCATTGTACTTTGTTCTTTAGAGACAGGAGCACCTTTTTCTAGTAACTCGACCCTCCTCTCTAACTTGAATTCCCTTCAGGCAAGCAATGAGCACATTAGCTGCCTATGCAAAGAGTAAAACCAGCATGGATGAATAGGGAGGAAGAACCCCCAGATTTTACTCATTTTTGTTTGTTCAGTGGCTTTTTACAGCTGAAATGAAGGAAACCTCTTCTGCACAACAAAATGCAAAACTCTTCTTAATGGGGTTCAGAAAACTCCACTGTTACAGGTAAGTTGTGCGATATTTCTGGAGCCATGCATCTATGTGACAAATGAAATACTGAAAAGAAAGCAATTAATTGTATGGGAAGCAAACAACTTTCTGCTGCCAGCAACAGAAGTTTACTTTTGAGCAGTTGGAAGCAAATACCCTACAGAAAAGTATCTGGTTAAACAGAAAAACATCCTGCTTTAATCAAGAATGGTAAAAAGCTTAAAAAGGTTCGGTTTTAGTTTTGGGTTGCTTTTTTGGTTTTCTAATCTAACAGGCAGCATGACGACCCTATCACTTACAGGGAAAAGCTGGGTTTCAGTCATTCCCTCATTTGGTACAAATATAGGTCTTTTTTTGAAACCTGTTCTCTCCAACCTCAGCAGGAGAGCTGGCCCTCCCACTTAAAGCTCTCACCAATTGCATTCTCCATGAAAAGTCAACTGTATACAGTTAAGACACAGTTAAATCTACCACTGGATTTGGTTGGACTTGCTCCCTTGCAAAGCAGGATCACAAGAAGCAGCAGGAGGAGCACAGGACAGCTCTGCCATGGGGGAAATATGCCCAACTAATACCCCAAATGGCCATGAGGTCAACTTCTGTAAATCTCTACAGCTCCTTAACAACTGGCTCTACCTTTGTGTTTATCCAGCCCCTAAGACACTTGACTCTTGGACTGAGCACAAGCAGCTATAAAAGGCTCAAAGCAAAGATCAGAAGCATATTATGTATAAACTAATATCCGTAGGAACAGTTTATTAGAGTGGAGCATTTAAGTAGGTCTCCTTCCCTAAACTGGCCTAGGTGCTACCTGCATGCCTGCCCCAGAGGAGATGCTGCTATAGATTTCATGTTTTACAACTGAAAACATGCGCCAGAACCTTGACACTGTCTAAACCATTCAAAATTAAGTTCTTTTATTGACAAAGTTTTTAAAAAATGAATTGTCAGGCAAGACAGGCCAAAATGCTTGGGATTGTTGAACAAAACTAAAGCATTTTATTTTGGACCAATTCAAGACCAACCAATGCTGGCCCAAGCTTCAGTGTGCCTTGCAGGAACTATAGTTCAGATGTTGCTTCCCCCAAATTCTCTTTTGCAATACTGGGCCTCATATGTCACAAAAGTCACATAACCACAATGAACAGGAGAGAATCAGTCTAGCTGCAGCTCAGGCATGTCAGGATTCATGACCTACCAAGCCCACATGAGACATTTCCAATTGGAAGTTCCCATGTGTCAAGTGAAAAAGTTCTTGCTGACATGCAGTGTATTTTATTCTACCCCAGTCAAAGCAGCATCAAAGCCAATAAATTATTATTTTTCTTGTCCCTAGTCCAGCAGCAACATCTGACAATGAAAACCAAAGCACAATTGAAGGAAAACTAACATTAAACTTCACTTTGCATGCCATACTGGCACCACATATTCTGTTTCCCCACATACAGTGATCACTTTGCAACTGCAAAAGGCAGAATTAAAAGGGATGAGAATAAAATGCCCCCATCTCATCTACCTTTCCTCTTTTGACAACAACAGCATCTCAGATGCCATTGTTGAAGCTTCAAAAAACACCCAGGCTACCAGGCTGAGCACTGAAGGAGAGCTCTCTTCGTGCCTTCCCCAGAGACATACAGGCACTGACAGCCCTTTCAGACACTTCAGACCTACTAAGTCAGCATGTCCCCTTTTGCTCCAGCTTAATGTATTCATCATGTCACTGACGTGTTTTTGGTTTCCTACAACTTTCTATCACAGCTTCTGGTGTTTTGCTGTTTGTTTTACAGTGCAGTTATAGGTTGGAGTGTGGGGGTTTTTCCAAATTAAAACAAACAACAAACCCAATAGCAAATCCTCCAGGAGCAAAGAGATGTCAGAGTCCAAAACATGTAACGAAGGTGAAAGCAGAGTCAGATTGGTGCTAGACACTTAAAAACTTCCCCTGAATATTACCTACAAGTGCATGCACCCTTTATTTTTATCTCTCATCTTCATTCATTACATATTCCTAGACATCAGCTACCTAGGATTATCTTGAATAAGCAAACTGGTGGTAGGAGAGGGAAAAGCCTTCTACTGCCTTCCAGAATTTGAGTATTACTTATGTTACTACCTCTAGTGGCATCAAAGCCCCAACTGCGAGAGAGATAAAGTATGGGAAGGAGGTAACTCCACCATTTCCACTTCAACTCTCTTTGACTCCATTCCTTTGCAATAAGAGTGTTTAATCAAAATCCCACAGAAATTTCAAAGCAAAGCTGGGTCCTAGCAAAGAGCAATCCAGTGTCTTAAAAAAAAAATAAAACATATATATATAAACAAACTGCAAACATCCTTCAAAAAGCAAGCCAAAACAATTTCGGGTGTTTCTTTTTCAGTTTATAGCACTCATCATTATCGCTAATAGCAACAGTAGCAGAAATGGATAGAAAGCAAAATCTGCCTGCTTTCAGTAATTTGATGTACTTTAAATGGCATGAATGAGTAACCAAGGAAGTTAAAGAAAACCTCATGTTCTGGCAGGCGAAAAACCACAAGCATCAGCTTCCTCATGACAGGTATAGACCACATGGAAGAATAACCTTGCTTTCTCGCAGAAGCAATCTCATCCTTGTTGAAAGGGCTGAGGACCTTGTCTCACCCCTTCTACCAGCGATGGATGAGTGATGGATGAGGACTCTTATGTGTCCAGCTCACCACTTATCTGTCTGCTCCTGGGACAAACTGGCAGTGCCTACAGAGTCACCAGCTTCACCTTCAAAATGGTTCAGCCAAATAACCTGTATCGTCCCACTTGAGGTTACCACAGAATACATTTCTACTGTGTACCCCATCTATCTTGCCCCAGCTTTCAAGGCATGCTTCTCAACTGACATGCAAGGACACACCACACACACAGAGCCAGCACTGCTCCTGGTTAAACACCAGCGATGTCCTCATGCCTTTCCTGTGCATGCAGTTATCAGGAAGGCTTTTATAGCCACTTGTTGCCACACAAAGGAAAAGATGGACTTTTCTAAGTATCCTGTAAATGCTGGGAAAAGAGAAGACTGGAAAGGAAATGGAAGAACAACCTGGAAAGAAGAAGGGAAAAACAGACCTTGGCTCAAAGAAGACAGCTGACCACACTCTTAGCCCTGCCTTCATCTATAGATGTTTGCTTTTATAATCTTGGAAAAAATGTGCTGTGCGAGCGAAGTCAGGCCCTAGGCAGATTTAACTTGGGTGACCTGAACTTACTCTGCAGATCACCATAGGTCTCTCTGACCTTGGCAGTGACACAAGGTTCATATTTTCTCATGGATGAATTACTCTGGAATAATTTTGCCAATGTATTAGGCATAAATAGCCTTTTATTTAGGATTGGACAAATACATTCTCTCTTGCTGCCTCTCACCTCCCCAGACAAAATCTATTTATTAGGATAAGGAAAATCCCACCTTTCATTAAGGTCTGGGTGATGAATCATCTCGAGGGCCAAACGTAAGCTTGGCTGCTTCACACTAATGGCAATGTATTTTCAGACATTGCCTTCAGCAAGACGCATTTTGGAATTAACTGGTCAGATTTGTCATTTGTGATTGGAGTGGCCAGCCGGCACATTTGCAGATGAATATATAAATATCTTCAGACACAAGGGAGAGGAAATATATAGGTCAATAGGGGGATTGTTGGGCTTCAATTGTCAAAACAGAAAACATGATCCTCGCTGTATATCTACATATAAGCGAAGAGCAGCCCCACTAAAACCAGCCAAGTTGCACTGAGATAAGGGAAAAAAAAAGTATTAAAAAAGTCACATCTTGGCCTTGCAGAAAATTGACCAATTTGGAACGAACAGGTAAACAGTGTGTTCTTGGACAAGAGTCAGCACAGTCTGGATGATGCAGACCTTTCCGTTCAAGAGTCGCACTGTTTTTTGCATTCGGTCAATTGAGGTCACATTGCAGAGCTCCAAGGCTCTGCAGAAGCCCTGCATGCTTCCTCCCCATGATGGAGGTGGCTAAAGTGGCTATTAAAATCAGTTGTTTTTCTGATGCCACCTGATTCTTAATTGCTGAAGAAATGGGGACTGAAACCACAGAAAGGGCTTTCTGGCACTGGCTAAGGAAGTATCAGTTTTTGAGGTCAGAATAACATCCCTTAAAAATACGAATCAGAGCAGTCCTTTCATGCTGCATCTTGATAAAGGCAGGCAAAACATTAGCAGATAGTTTTGGTGAAGACCAGTATAGCTGTGTAATATATGTATAAAAAGACTTATTCAGACATGCATAAAAAGGAAAGGAAATACTTGCAAACCTGTATTCAAATTATCCTGCAACAATTGAATAAATCTTAGTAAATACTATTTCTCCTTTTCATCATCACTCTGAACAAGTCTTTTCTAATAAACTCATCACATGTTAAGCAGAATGGAAACACGATTTTCCAACTGTTTGTGAATGGCTTGCTTCATCCATACGCCACTTCTGCTCTATAGCCAATCACTTACAACCTGGAGGCAAGCATCTTCATCTTAACACTGGGCCACCAAGGCTTCTCAGGCAGAAAAGGAAGTCTCCGGCCACAGACCTACATTCTTTCCCATCACAATCCCAGAGCAATAATCACTGATGTCAAAACTGGTGATTCTCTTGAAACTGGAAAAGGTTTTCACAAATATATGCCAATTATCTGAACAGTTGCCAACAATACCACCCTCTGAACCACTGCTAATCATGCTGCCATCTTCTATGCAAAGCAGCTTTGAGTTCTGTCATCTATTTTAACTGCCTGACCAGCTTCACCTGCAATTCCATGGTCTAAGCAGATGAGAAGGCAAGACAGAGATTTTCATCTATAATCGCTGGCTGAAATTCAAAGCTCAGCTGAAAAGCATTCTTACACATTTAACAGTTTCTATGGAAAAGACTTTGACATAACCACCATAGTTGCAATGAATACAATCTCTGCAGTGACCTGAGCAAGGAAAAATACACCTGGAGAGGGCAATACATTCTTGCCTGCAAGACCATATGGAGAATCTTCCTTAGGCTACACATGAATCTCATGCAAGGAAATGCTCAGGACAGTGGGTGCTGTACTCGTTAACTCAAAGACAACAAGAGCTGTACGTAAGAAGGCTGAGTCTCCAAGCAGTCAATAAGATGCCAGAAAGCCCAGCTTTTCAAGGCAGGGATCTGTGTAGGCTATGACTCCTATGGGGCAAGCAGAACAGCTCACAGCTCTGCTGGGACATCCCTGGAAGCACCTCACTCTGTTTCCTTCCCTGGGTTTACCCTGGAAAGCCATTAATTCCTCAAGATCCCAGATAAGGCATGCTGACAAGGTGCTGAATGAAAACCCACACTGCCGCTGCCAGCAATGTGCCCTGCATCTACGCCTGCAAACCTGCAGCACTCAAAACCCAGCATCATCCCCATGCTTTGCACTCATAGTCTCCCAAGGAACCAAGCCCTGAATTTGATGTTTCTGCAGCACAGCAGAGTCACAGCATACAATCCAGAGATGTTTTTCAGGATAGCATCCATAGTGGACTTCAATATGGGAATAAGAGCTCAGTATTCTGTATAAAACTTACTAACCTCCATCCCTCCACCTCATCTGCTAGTAAGGATTGCTACAAATATGTCTACAAAACAAAGTGGACAAATTAGCTTTTTTAAATACATACTAGCATGCTTAAATGGACCAAATATGCATTTTGTTAGTTTGGAGTGGAAGTAGGTTTAACTCTGGTTTTACATTTAAAAGCAGACAAGGATGGTGTGTGGAGAGAAGTCCCAACAGCTGCAGTGCCAGCAGCCAAAGGACCCCATGTCCAAACAGCACAACAAAGCAAAGCCTTGAATTGTTTTGAGTATGGCTATTCCTACCACATCAACTCAGCAACTGGTCTCCTTTCAAGGCTTCACTCATGGAGCCTTTCATCTCATGGAAGACCTCAATGCTCTTTAGATGGACGCTGGGCAATGCGTTGCTCCAAGGTTTCACAAGCCCCACCTGTCACGTTTTACATGTAAGTCTCTAGTTCCTAGAGACATGTGAAAACCTTCCACCAAGACCACACACACACTGATGATGCAAGCATCCTCCTGATGGCAGAGAAAGCTTGAAACCTGGCCTCACAAGAATTAGGCATGGTCATACAGACATTGCCCCCCATGAGTAATATTAAATATATACATATATATATATACATACACACATGTGTGTGCATATATATATCTTTTTCTATGAATGCCAAGACTTTTAACAGTTCATATTACCAATACAGATCAGCAAAGACTGTGCGCGTTATGAGATGCTCAGGCCAGCATACTCGGGAGCTGCAGAGGACACAGCCTCACCCACACACACAACACCCAAACCCATTCATCTCATCTTCATCAGTACAAAACACTTCATTCAGCTTCTCCACAAAAGCAAGCATTTCCTTCCTGAAGAAACAAATTTTAGCACAGATTCATCCCTCTTTACTGTAAGCGTTTAAGTCAGACTGCCAAGCTAAGTGTCTCAGCAAGGTGAACAGTCCTCCCTGGGTCCCCCCACAGTCAATGGAGAGAAACAGAAACTCCCTGGAGAGAAATTCAGGACTGAGATGCCTACGAGAACATGCACGTTACTAGCTTTGAATACTGCACAGAACAGTAAAAACTCACAAGCAGTGAGTCTATCATAAGAAAATCATTGCTAATGAAAGCTGACTATGCCCATCTCTGCTTCTAAACAAGATCTGGACTTCAGGGCCCCTGCTAAAATTACTCAGGGTGGAAAGGCTCAATTTAGCTCCCATCCATCACCTTATCATGAGGATACAACCTCACGCTTCCTGCCACTGAGAATCTGGGAAAATGCAAAATTCTACCTCTTATCATCAAATCAGAATTAATTTCTTCTTCCTATTTTGTCTTACTTGAGGGTTAAAAAAAAGCCCTCCTTGATAGATAGTTAAATTTATGTCTTGCCAAACTGAATGTAAATGCAAGAAACAGGAAGCTTTTACTTGGAAACTGGAATTTTAAGCACTCAGTGGCAAACAATGAACAAGAGAGATAAAGATGCAATGGCAATGGTAGGGGACAGACCTGCCAAGCTTCCTGCCCACACTGACTCAAGAGCATGTGTCCTACCATGATACGGACCAGCCACACCACTTGCTTTTATTTTGGTAATTGGTATTTGTTCCTGTGAAAACCCCTATAAAAACAAGTCGGAAGACTGGACAATAGTAGACCTGCCATCTCTTATAGCCAGATCTTTTACTTAACACTTTAGCAAAAGATGTAATCAGTGCATCTTTGTCCATTTATACAATTCTCTCTGCTGCAACAAGGATTGTATTACACTCTCCAGCAGCTGCCAGATCAGAGCATCCACCTTTCCCATCACTTCAAGAGATTGATCTGATACTTGAAAGCACATTTGCTATTATCTACTCCAGCCCTTTGGAAATGACATTACACAGATTTGGGGGGCAGGCAAATATTGCCACTCTTTTATTATTCCTGCTGATCACTCGCTTATAATATCTGAGGCGTCCCCAGGTCAATGGGATTACTTTATCTTCCTTCCCCTGCCTTTATCTCCTCTCTCACCCCACAGGTATCCATGTCCAAATGGGACACTTCAGCAGGGGGTTTGCTTGACCAGGGTCACTCGAAGGTCAAGCTTTTCACCACTTGCTAATGCAAAGCTTCCAGCAGCCTTCTGCAGCCTGGAGGTCCAAAGCACCCCCTCCCCATGCACCCCTCTCCTGGCTGCGGGTGCAGATGGAGGCAGCAAATGCTTCTCAGTGAAGCTACACAAGCAAAATTCTTCCCATATGGAAACTGGAACATGTTTTATGTTTTTAAATAAACAAAGCAAAAGGAGGAGCTCCTGAAAAATCAGCTCAGCAGAGACTTTATTCCTGTACTAAACTTGAAGGATGGGAAGCTTAACTAGTTCGGAGCAAAGCGGACTATATTTTTGCCCACCAGAACGAAGATCGATTTTTATTTAGATTGATTTTAAGATTTACATGTGAGAAATGAATACAATTGGATCAAATATATACTAAAACAAATCGTTGATTCCCATGAAAGCCAATAAAACTAAAACAAATTTCACAGGTCTCACCCACTAGCATTCGAGATTTGGCTTATTTCATTATTTTTTATGTATTTATGGAGCAGAAATTTGCTTAACTCTTTTCCACTTTTCTTTTACTGAAACAATAAGACTCTGCAGAATATTTTCTGCTTGAATATTATCACCAGGATAGCATATGGCAAACTAGCAGCAGGCAGTTTATCTTCATCCTCTTTGTAAGCTAAAATTAGCACAATGCTTTTGCAACAGTGTATGATGTATTCAGACCAGCATGATATACCTAATACTACTTCAGATTCATCCCTGGCTAACCTCCAATATTCAAGTAAATTGATTGCTAATTTTAACTGAGTATTAATAAGTTTAGCATCAAGTTGACATTTATCAACTTGAGAGGCACTTTTAAGTTTAATACTGTCATTTCACCTACACCAAATGCAACAGTAAATAAAATTTGTGTATTAGTAACATATTGAATTTCAATTCATCTGTATGAGGCAATTCTGATTTATATTAAAACATTACATATGGAAAGCCATGCTGCAAAATTGAATAACTGTGCATACCCTGCTTTTCAGTGATACGATACAATTAATCATGGCGAAGAGTTGATAAACCCATGTTGTGACTAACATGCTTCTCCTGCTGCAGCCTGCATTCCTGCAGACTGTTAGCTGGTTCCTTTATGGAGATAAGATTCACTCAAATCACCAGCTTCATTTGGATCAAACTAAACCAAGTCACCAACTTTACATTTCCTGACAATGTGGCTGTACCAGTCCTCTCTGCTTGCCAGTCTGCTCTTCAGCCTGGTGAAGTATAGCCTCCTCAGGGTTTTTTTAGCTGGATTAAATATGTGGCGAGACACTAATGTTAGCACTGCTTGCTAATTTGTTTCTTGCGGCTGTAATGCCTAATGTAACGTAATAAGGAACTTAGCACAACACTCTTCCTAAAGGAAACACAGGAAAAAGGCCCTGCACTTCACAAGAATGTTTGGTTTACCACCTTTCTTGCCAGGCTCACAGAATAAAAAATGTATAATAGTGGGAAGTAGTCACATCCAAGCATGTGTATGAACAAACACACACACAAACTTTAAATATTTATACACTGACATTCAAAGATTTTGTGGCTCAGTCTGCTTAAAACAGCCCTCTGCTTTACCTACAGCCCATCACAAAACTGCAACATAGCACCAAGTTACACTGTATGAGTATTACCACTATTGCTTTTACACAGCTGGCAGAATTTGCATGGGTTACTCCGGACAGATACAGAAAAAAGAAAATGGGCAGAATTCTGCACCAAAGCCTCTCTTAGGGCATCCTCACTGCCACAGCCAGAGACAAGGTCCTTTCCAACCCTAACTATTCTATGATTCTGTGATTCTATAAATAGGAGATGCTTTAGTAAGTGAGGAGGGGAGGAGAAGTACAGCATGAACATGTTTCTACCCCACTTTATTGCCTCTTTTCCAGCTCCTGCAATTTGCCAGCATCTCATCCCCTACTCTTTAGGAAGAGGCCACTACACTCTGATGTTACAGTGCCCTGAAAGAAACTTAAATACAATTTTAAATTATGACACTCTATTTCAAGCAGTGCAGTTAACATTTCTTTTCCCCCGGCTCTACACATTATCTTTTCCCCCGGCTCTACAAAGGCAGTCGGTACAGAAGTGCATGTGCTGTAACCCAGGGCCCCGAGCAGAAGCACCACAGTTGGGTGTCTCCCTCGGTGCTGTCAGGGAGGGAGGAGATGCTCTTGGCACAGCAATGAGAATGACAAAAGGTTCTCCATCCTACAAGCCTTGCTTCCATGACCTTCACTTGCTGACCAGAGAGAACTAAGATATGCCTTCTTCAAAGTCCATCGGGACACTACAGACTCCAGAATATATTTAGCATGCCTCCATGTGACACTAACTGCTATTCAGAGCACTGGGGGAAGATTTAAGAATCAGTTAGGTTACATCTACCACCTTTAGCTTTTTTCTGAGGACATTAACTGGTGCCTCCTAGTAGGTCTTCTCCTGCCCTCCTGCAAAAGATGCATTTACAGCCCTGAGATGATACACAGTACCAAGGCTGCAAGGGCCATTGTTCTCCTGTGGCACAGGATCAGCCACAGAAAAACAGAGGGCTAAGGGACAAGTAGTTCAAAAAGGCTGTTCCCACTATAACCTTATTTACTTCTACGATGTTTCTTCTTTCCGACACTTCCACATTAGCTTCTGCAAACAGCAACCGCAAAAAACTGCCTGCAAAATCTGTGTCAGCTTTTCAACGCTCATGAGGAAGAAAATAAATAATATATAAATAAATATATATATCTCTATATATATCATCTGTGGCTATTAGACATAAGAGATACCACCTGGCGATGAGGAAGTTCCCAAGCAACAGAGTGCAGGAGGGTGGCAGAGGGCCCTGGGGAGATAGTGCTTGCCCTGATGTAACACCGCTCCCACAGCATGTCATGGGCGCAGCCAGGCTCTTTGGAGCCCTTTCTCACCTCCCAAGCCCTAGCAGCAGAAGTTCAAGCATGCCAAACCCCAGATGCAAATGCTACACGGAGGAGGCATCATGGCTAAAGAGACAAGTCAGACAGGTAGAAAGTTTTATCAACAACACCCTCATTCAAAGACCTGCCAGAGCAGCATCAGGCATTTGCTTAGTCACAGCCTTGCAATCCCATACCAGCTCAGGGAGGAGAGACATCGAGCCTCTCCCTCTGGTATTTCTCATGGCATTGACTAGTGGGTCACCAGGCCAGAGGGAAGCGGTCCCCAATGAATTATACAGTGACAGGTGGCTCTGCCACCACTACAAGCTGCAGGGGCTGCCCCCATTGCCCACAGAAGGTCCCATCTCATTCAAAAAGAGAATAAAAAAAAGCCTGTGTGCATCAATGTGCTTAGAAAAAGTGATGTCAGCATCTTACAGCGTTGATCCTATTAATTAATCCTTGGAAGAATGCCCCTCACCCAAAAACATATAATGTAATGCTGGTTTAATCTTGCCTAGAAAAAAAAATACAATGCAATAAGATTAGTAGTCTGACTCTGCTAACCGCTACAGCACTGCTTAATCCTGCATTTTAGTGCTTTAACAAGCTCCTACAATACTGTATGGAGTTTATCAGAGCAGTTGCCGAGACAAGGACTTATATTTTAAACAATATAATTCCACTGCCTTTTGTGCTCTTCACGTGTTATGCTTATACAATGACTTTCATCCTGCAAGATCTTAAAGCCTACTGCCTGTTCCTGTTTCCACTGAAGTCTTTCAGGTTTCATATTGGGACAGGATTAGAAATGAAGAAGAAATATATACATACACATACATATATATATATGGGGAGCCATAGCAGCAAGATCTGCAGGGGCAGGGGGCTCATCCCTCTCACCCCCAAATGCAGCTGCGACAGGCAACACCAAACCGGCCCCCCTCCTCCCAAAAAACTGCAAGAGAACCACGCTGCCCAAACAATCAGGTACAAATGTGACCTATGAAAGTCTTGTGCCCTCCCCATCCCTGCAATAACTTTGCTTTCATCCCCAGGCCACTCTCCTACCATGCTCTGGCAACATGCACCTGCAGCAACATATTTCCCAGTCTTCACTGGCTATAGACATATTAAGCTTCCCACAGAATAGGAGAAGAAAGCTCTGCTCTCTCCCTGTAATTATCAAATCAGCCCGAAAATGAGGAAGAATTGAGAATCCTCATTATAGCACATCATAAAACACAGCGAGGTCTCGCGCTCGCTGGATGTTATTGGCGCAGTCTGCCAACAAAACTTTACAAAGAGCACAGGATTTCATGTTTGCAGAGATATTAAAGTCATAAAAGGGGAAATTTGTATTTTATTTTCCCACAGCCTAAATGAAGGTGAACCAAGCAAATTTGGCAAAGAGCACTAGTCAGATGCCATTTCCCACAGCAGCGTGGTATTTTCCTCTGGGAATAAAACATTCTCCTTCAACTACTGTTTATAACTCTTATCAGTTCAACAGCAATAGAGCCATCAAGTCCAATATCTTGTGGAAAAAAGTCAAGGTCAACAAGTACTTGCATTTTCGTTTATCTTTAGCTGCAATTGCTACTGACATTCAATTGGGTAATAAACATGAGGACTGTCAAATGCTCTCAGCAAACAGGTGATCCAAAAGCTATCAGAGAGAAAGAGGCTAGCGCCAGGTAATCAAACAATTCTGTTGCAACAATTATGATTTGAGTGCATTCATTTACAGAAGCAATCACCTGTCAAATTTGAATGAATAGCATCAAACCATTCCCACCACCAGGGTAATAAGGGCAAGAAAATACAAACTATGTCTACTTTATTCCCAACAAAAGCATGCCAGTATCAGCAAGAGCCATCCAAAAACAAAACAAAACAAAAAACAAAGATAAATAAAAAAAATCCAGTATCTTATTTCCTGAATTAAATATTATAAAATTATTTTAACATAAAAACCAGGGGAGATCAGTCCAAGCAGCTCGATCTCATGTCAGTCTCTCCCAGGTGCAATAATGAGTGTTTAGGAAAGCCATAAAGAAAGGGGGGGAAAACACCAAAGTGGCTGTGCCACAGCTCTGACAATCAGCACTTGGGCAGCTTCCTGAGCCAGCAGCTGCATCTGAACCAGGGTTTTTAATAGCTACAGAAGGACCTATTTTTCCACGAATTGGTCTAATCTCTTTTTGTCCCTTGATGACCTCCGGAGCACACTGTAGCAATAAATTTAACCCACCACATAAAACATTTTTGTTTGTTTTAAATCTGCTAATGCCCTAGAAAGCTCCTGCACCATGAACACGCACCCTTAGCTCTTGCCTTATGGGACAAGCACCCAGTTTCTCCATATAAATAAAACTCATTATTTTAAAGTCTTCTCTTCCAAACTTTGTCATATTTTCTTCCCCTCTCCCTACATTTCACGTGAGAAGTAGGAAAATGCAGCCTGATGGCACACCTTGTTGCATCACTAATCCAGAAACACTGCATGTTTATGAGTTTATACTCACTGCCACGAAATGTTTCTCAAAAGCAACGGTTATCTCAGCAACGTGACTTTGCTTTTTTAACCTCCAATTTAAAGAGGTCAATGACACACACCTGAAAGTCACACTCTGCCTGCATCAGCCAGCAAAAGACTCAGCTGAAGCCACAAAGACCTGGAGAGGCAAATGGGAATAGGGCTAGTGCCTTCAAGGTGGAAAGCACATGGACCAGATGGGAGGCTCATTGGTTTCCATGAGCCACAGCAACCCAAAGAAGCATGACCAGGATGTGTAAGGGAAAAAAGAATCCAACAGAATTTTTCTAAGAAACAGTTGTCTCAAGCAACAATTTTTCTAAATCAAATTGAATCAGTGATCTTCAGAACATAACTCAGATCCTGTTAAAAAGGGGTATCTTGGACACTGAAAACTTCAAACCTATTCATACAGCTACTTGCAACCAAACCTCTCTCTACCTCATCTGAAGAGAAAAGCAAGGTGCCCCTCAGTCCAACACTTGAGTTTTTAGGTAATATCCTAAAGATGTGATTTAGCACTGTGGTATTTTCTACCCCTTTTCTCTGCTTGGCATATTCCGGATCTTGTCCTCAGTAACACATCCAGGGCTGTGCAGATACACTCTGGGGCCTGTAAAATCCCTACACTGCTGATGTGATGCTCAGTTCAGGGTCAGAGCAGTGTTTTTATATACATATCTATGTACACTTAGACTTGTACACAGCCACACAGATGTTAAACATGTTTAAATTTAGAAAAACCTGCCAAGAAAAAAGAAAAGGACTCCAGCACATGAATCGTGCTGCTTGATTATAGACCGGCTGAGAAGTCAGGAATATTTGTATTTCCATAGCCACTTTAAAGGTAAACAGTTCCCAAAGTCTTTTTCCCTCCTTTTGCTCTGCCAGCAATGCCAGCGATCTCACCTCTTTGCTCCCCTCCCAGCTGGAAGCTTTTCCTAAGCAAAGACTGAAAGTCACATTAAACCGTGCTGAAATGGTTGTGCTGGTTTTGAACTGCTTATTATCTCTGGGGGCTGACCTGAAAAACAAGTTGGTACTTAGATGGAGAAATTCAGGTTTCCCCTGAAAGGCAAATGGAGGAAGGAAGGTTTTTTACAAGGAAAAGAACTCGTTTATGACTATGCTACCCACAGTTTAGGCAAAACAAGCAACATTTATAAGTATTTAAGTTAGCTTTGCCAAAGTGAAAAGCAAAACGCTTGTTAATAACAGACATTCGAAGCTAATGCGAACAATTAAAATAAATCCTGACACTGAGAACAGGTTGACGCTCAAATCATGACAGACACCCGCTTCCAAGCAAGGACTCTCTCACATGCACCATACTGGAAGTATAATCCTGTCTAGCTGAGGCTCGGAGGCTTAATGCTGCTGAAATCTAACTTTAACAGCTGAATCAGGCTGATGAGACCCCCTCAAAAAAAGAAAAACGAAACCAGAAGGAGGGAAAAACCAGTTTCATGCCCCCCGGCTTTAGAGCAGAATGATAAATTGACATCGTATTGTTATGAGCATAATCCTCAACTACTCAATCACTGTTAAAACATGATTCTGGGGAGATAAAAATAATTAATGCCGGTGCTGCTGAAGAATATGCACCTACACGAAGAGTTTTGAATAAATATGGGGCTGTTTTAAATCTCGTATCTCACGGCAAAGGAAGAAGGCACAGGTGCTCATGCTGATTTAAAGCAAACCGAGCACTGCCCGCTTGATGGAAAGGCAGGAAAAGAAAAGCATATGGCAGAGCCTCAGCAAGAAAACTGATACCACTCCGTTGCCAAACAAGCCTATTACGCTTAATTCGGGATTCACAATACATAAAGCACCAGGAAAAATACCGGGAGCTGCCCCTGTTGACTAATGCCCTGTCTTTTCTAATCGAGGGTCACATCCAGTCTAACCGATCGCATGATAATGGCATCAGAAAAGGTCAATCAAAGACAAGCCGAAGCTTCCACTGCCTGGCTGACCTTCGGAGCTTGTGACAAATTGCTATCAGTCAATGTCAACTAATGACAGCGGCTCTTTGGCTAATCAATTGTTCTAAAAATGATCAAGAAAACTACTCGCAGGACAGCTCATTTTCACATCAATGCCTGTGAAGTATGAAAAGCTCATTTTTTTTGAGTTTTTAATAAGCTCATAAGTAAAGCAGTTACTTGGTAACAGGGGTCACCTTAGTGAAAAGACAGAACCTTTGTCTGCCTTTTACATATTCTTTTATTACCATATTATAGTAAAAATATGCCATGCCATTACTGTGCCAGAGGGCTACATAATAAAGTAGGTAATACTTCATACTTTTTTTTTTCTTTTTTGAGATAAATACTTCTGTGGTTTTGGGGCCTCTGTTTGGATGTAAATAATTGTTGATGTACTCTCCACGCATTTAAATGCAAAGCAATCACCACCGGCACACAGGTGACATGCCCACTCACTACTCACCCAACCCTCACGTGACAGAGGGGGCAGCAAAAGCCATGATGCAAAATCCAGCAGTACTGCTGGGAAGCTAAGGTCTAACAGCAGAGATTTTGTTCTTAAACCCACCCATCCCATGCGAGCGCAACTTATTCCAACTATTTCCGACAGAATTCACATTTGGTAGGAAAACCGCATGCTCCGAAACCCCCAAAGCCCTGCAAAAGCAAACAGATATTTCCGCCCTGGAAGGATTCTGAGTATAAAAGCCACCATGGAAGTGCAAAAGGCTTGGGCTGTGGGACATGTATCACGCTTCTCTCTGTATATCAAAGGTGTGGGTGCGGACTGGAGATTTGTCCATCCCTCCATCATACCTGCCTTTCCCAGCACCATCATCATCTGCTTCTCAAAGCCTCACAACCAAGCCACACTTGGATCCACATTCATGCATTAGATACTGCCAAAACAACAAATCCACACCTTTGGTCTAAGGCTTGAGACTACCAGGCGCAATTACGCTTTGCTTTTCCAGAAGGACAGCATTAGGCAAAGTATATCACAGGCACCAGAAGAAGCCTCCTGAGAAGACACCGCTTAGAGAGGGAACAAGGAGCTATCGCTCCAGCATGGCACTGCTTTTTACTTTGGTTTACATCACTACTTGGGTGACTCTGACCTACAGCACCTGTACTGCTAAAAAGGATTTAACCCAAGGAAAACACCCCTCGCCACCCCAACTGCCCCCAAAGCAATCCCCCACCTCACCACTCAACATGGAGAAGTGGGGGGTTGGAAGCACTAAACAAGAAACATTAAAACTTTTGTTTTCATCGGAGAAACTGCAAAGTGACAGCAGTTTCAGGTTACACCCTAAACCTGCCTTGCTATGGTAGTTTTTCAAATTAAAATATCTTCTGTGGCCTCAGCCACTCTCGAGCCGTCCATAGGCAAGAAAGAAAGGAGGCAGGGCAACACTTAAGCTCAGCCATAATTGGAAGTATGTGAAAAATGAAGTGTCAGTTTGGTCAATAAAGGGCAAAGGTGAAGGGGAACTGCAGCCCAAACTCGGTGCGAAATGTGCTCATTAAGACACCCAATCCGCGGGCTCCTGCCCACCTATCCCATTAGTCATCGGCCATCTGACCGCTTCAAATGCCTCCCCGCTCTTATTACTTTTCTTCTCCCATGTTAAAAAAAAAAAGGCGAGCTGGTATATAAATCCTTGCTCAGTCATCTGGAACATAATGTGGCCCTTCTCTCCCCCTCCACCCAGCTCTGTCGCCTGCCTTCGCAGCCTCCAAACAACCGTCTTGAGATTCCCGGCAATAATAAACGCGATTGCCTTTTTGCCTAAAGGTTGCCCGAACTCCTACAAAAGCCTGGAAAAAAACCCCATTGCAGCCATTGATACATTTTTATAAAGAAATATCGCTGCTTTCGACTCCCGGCTTGAAAGAGCAACAATTATTTGGAGGTTAAAAAAATGTTTTGAACCCAGGCCGAGGCTCGCACAAAAAAAATGGGAAAGAAACAATACACACAAATAGGAGACACTAATGGATTATTTTTCTTTTGCTTTTAAGCCGTGCAGGAGAGCTAAACATGGGAATTAAAGAGCCTCACTCTGGATTAAAAGTCACTGTACCACAGCTTTGTTCAGCGTCCTCCTGGCCTCACTACTTGAAAATCAAACAAAATAGATCTGCTAATACCCCAAACTGGAATCTTTTAAAGTCAGAGGATGTGGTAAGTTAAAGAAGTGTCGCTGTGAGCATCACCCGCCTGCACCCAAGAACTTGCTTCTCTTTGGTTTTTAATAGAATTTAACAAGTTCTTTCTCCACTGTTTAAATACAGATCTCTTTGCACCATTGGATGTCAGACCTCCGAAGGCCCTTCACGATAACTTCAGAGCAATGGGAAAATAGCCCATGAAACTTTTTCATAATATTATTCTGCATTCCTGTACTATAACCATCCCCTACGATGACACAATACCGGGCCTTTATAAGAGGTTGTGTCAACGTGCTATGCAATAACATATCCTGCTGTTCAGTGGCACGAGACCCCAGAACAGCTCCCTAGCAGTTAAATATGGATTTCTGCAACAGATCGAAGCAGCTGGGAGTCAGTACTATTCACCAAGTAAATAAATTTACATGGTAAAGAAGACTTTAAAATGTGTACAGGAAAGAGTATCTCTCTCATGTTTTCAAAGGTAATGTGTTGTACATAGGGACATAAACAGGTTAAAAAATGCACTTTGTGAGGATTAAAAGCAGTAATGAATAAGGTAAAGAAGAAAAAATCCCCAAAAGTCCAAGAACAGACCTTAACACAGTCTGGGTTAAGGGCTGAGGAAGAAAACTTTTGTTAAGGGGCATAAGCTTTCCAGTCTGTGCGCCTCTCTAAAAATGCAAAGCTCACACTCACATCCTCGTGATACCTTCAGCCAGGTTGGAAACATGGCCCAGAAGGTGCTTCTACCTACCCCAAGAAGGGAAGTAGGTTGTGGGAACAACCTAAAAATAGACAGCTTTCGAGGGTGATATTTCTGGTGATTAGTTTTGTTTTTTCTAAATGGCAAACGCACTCTTGACAGATGGAACCAAGAGGAACTTTTACAAACTCCTAAAAATAGAGAAGCCCATAATATACCAAATATATGTCACGCAACTTATGCATCTCGAGTTAACGCCTGTGCTTGCAGGCATGAGCATGGGGGTCCTGAGCCTTTTGCTGCCACCCTTCCGTGGAACCTGGCTGCTGAGGCAGTGCCACGCCAGCCACTCCTGCTGCCAGAAAAGCATCCAGCAGAGGTGAGTACGTGAGTTTACCCATACTGTTGCCACTCCTCACATCAGGCCACAGAAGAAAAGCCTCCGAATCATGCACTGTGAACTTAAATGTAGCTGGGGAGAGGCAGGATATTTGCTATCTTTTTCTTCTCTTCTCCTTCAGTCATTCAGGATAGTGGTTTTTGACTTCTCCCTCATGTGGGAAGACTAAAACCACACTTTTTTACACAAGGTGTATATGCTGGCATGGGTGTGCTTTAACAAATGAGATTTCCTCATAATCTCAACCTTCAGAGGGCTTTGAGCAAACAAGACCTAAAGCAAGGCTCAGCGAGACCACCAACACCCTCCCTGTATCCCCATTCCTCAAAAAAAAAGTGCCATTTCCATAGGTGACACGTGGCCTGAAGGCAAGCCTTGTTAATAGAGACCTCCTGGACAGGGTCACATTTCCAAAACTCCTTTCCCAAACTTGACCTGAGAGCTCCAGTCAGCAAATTTCCACTATTGTTCACTCTTCCCTGAAGTTCGCCTTCCCCATGAAACGCATCTACCAAGTGCCGGCAGCCTCCACAAACCATACTCAGCTGCCTGAACCAACTAAAGCATCACTGACAAGCCTTTCTGCAGATAGATATTTAATAGGATTCAAGCTCTAAAGTCCCTTTAGAAAACCCTTCCTGACCAAAGTTATAGCATGCACCTTGCTAGCAGCCAACCAGCACAGTGATGATAAAACATCAGATACGACTGGCACTCGACACCAGTAAAATGCCACATTTAAGAGAAAATGAAGCTTGAAAAATCTTTTAAAAGTACATCAGGAACTGAGTAGCTCAATTTCCAAAGAGCCCAACCATTTTAGGAGCATGCTGGCAAGCCTATCCACAGCTGTTCCGTCCACATACATATACATATAAACATGCGCACATCCATCTGATAAAAGAACAGCCCTAACCAAGTCCAAAGAAGTTCTCCAAATATTTAGTTCAAAGACTATTTTTGCAGCAGCTTTTTCACTTTTAAAAACCCCATGGATTTAAAGTTTGCTCTGAAAGCAAGGGGCTCTAATGAACACGTTGACACCACTTCAACTATAGCATTGTGAACAGCACCACTAGAATATATACGTATACATACTTGAAAGAAAAAAGGCCCCCTGAATTTATGTTGCATATCATTTTCCAGTAAAAG
>WYDI02028780.1:85533-106681 GCA_009867235.2 Psittacus erithacus
CAGAGGAGGGTCTCAGGTTGTGACAATACTGTATAAATAAGGATAATGGCCCATTATGACTTGGGCTTCTACATTAGTCACCATTTAGCCAAGAACAGACACTGAGGTATGGACTGGGACTCACTGATAATCTTTCTTTTAGTAGCTTCAATCTTTCTCTTTCAAGCTTGCCCCTGAAACTAAAAGTTTCAGCCCAAATCTTTACAAAATCAAGAAAACACAAGCAAAACTGACAATATGCCAGCAAAATTGAGAATACACGAGAAAAATCATTATGGGATTTTGAGGCTGGGCTGTAAGTTCCCATGATTTAAACTGGTTTTGCACCACTGCCTTTCTCATTGGTCAACAGTTCCTACTGCCAAAACCATGGTCCAGCTAGTGACTGATTCGAGTCATGGTCGCATGACTGATTTAAAATAAAAGAGGATTCAGGTGTCCTAATGCTGTACCACTTTAAGGGCAAAAGACCTTTTACAAGGGATGTTTCATCTTATCCCATGGTATTCAAAATATATTTCCTGACTTTTGTTTTGGTTCTGAAGTTTGTTGAGCACTCCAAAAAAAAGCAAAAAGAAGAAAAAGGAAAGAAAGACAGAAAGGAAGCAACAAAAATATCTGTATATTTAAGTGATCCCAGAAGCACCAATTGCCTCTCATGACCATTACTAGGTGCTTCATCCACTTGGGGGATGTGCTGGGCTGAAAAGCACAATCCCTAGCAGGTACTAGCACAACGGCCCCATCAAAGGGAGGACCTCATTTGATGAGGCCTCTGGAGCAGTTATTGACTTGTGTCACAGTGAACATCAAGCCTTAATAAACAAAAAAGCTACAGACAAAATTATATGGTTAATGGCTAAATTGGAGAGTCAATATAAATAACATTACATACACTTATTATGGCAATCCAACAACAGCTGGGCTTTCAGTCAAGTTAACACTAATACACAGTGGGGGAAACCATTGCTTTCTGCTTATATTAGAGAATAAAATGGATTTTTTTTGAGCACCAAGCATGTAGAAAGGCACAGAAAAGAGGTCCCGGTCAAGGAACAAAAGGTTTGACCATAAGTACATAAATAAAAGAAATCATTTTCTATTACAGGTGATAAAAATTGTACTCAGCATCTTTTGATATATATCTTCTCAAAAGTTTTGTGAGCACAGCCCTCTTGTGGGCTCATTTGTGTTTGTGCAACAACTGGAGACAGGGAACGGCTAATTCCTTTACCTGTTGGACGAACCTCCACTCCTCAGGCTATGAGAGAATTGGCTGCAGGTATAATCATTCATCCCCTTGCCCTGGAGGAACTATGCTGCTGCCAGCAATTTGTCAACATAATTTGGGATTATTGTTTCCCTTCTGAAGTTTTATCTTATTTTCTTTTCCTAAATTAAATACTTATTCATTAGGAAAAAAAGTAATGCGCTACGTTTGAAATGTTCTTCAGATTTTTCTCAACTCCTCCCTTTTAAAAACCTTCCCCCAAGCCTCTCAAGGATAGCGACCCACCATGTTAGGAAATACTTATGCTCATTACAGGCAAGAACTTCAAGTGAAAACGGGATTGTTTCATAAAGGCATTGCATTTGTCTCCTACAAACTTAAGCCATCTATTTAGCAAGGATTTACTTTTTGCATAGTTTATCCTCCTAGTTGTTGGCTATACTGATGCCCCCAACCTCGCTTGAGCAAAACATTCAATACAGCTGCTCAATACCTTAAGTATATAATCCATAGTACCGATGCTGAAGCTAGAGCTACATGATAGACAGACCTGCTCTTTGCAATCCACAAGCTCTATCCCACTTTACTTCTGGAGGACATGGCTAGGAATAATCCACAGGTAGTCTGCTTCCCACCCAGCATAAAAGAAAGTTTTTAAATGCTTTCCTAACTAGGAAGAAAACCTTCAAAAATACAAATTGGTAACCAGGACTAAAAATATACTTTGATAATGTTAAAAATATAATGCCATGTATTTCCTAGATTCTACACACAAACATTGTTTATTACAATCTCAGTCAAGTGCTGACTTTTGAGGACCATGAAATCCACAGTCGTGACTACCTTGATTTTCTGATAGGATCCACTCGTGGCTTTGCCATCTGAACATCTCCTTGTAGGGCTAACCGATGCTGCCAGCCAGCAGCCAGTAATCCCACCTCCTAGCCTGCCAAAGCCAAGCAGGGACATCATGTGCATACAAACAAAACTAAGGGGATCAGAATAAATGATATGTGCAGGAACATCAAAATACTCCAAAATAGTTGCTTTTTGGTGCAAATAACTCTTCCATGATCTGCCTCACGTAACATTGATTCAGAGGTGAATTATTTTTAATAGAACATCACCAAAGGCACAAATATCAGGTTCGGATGGGAAAGAGGTGCTCCAAGTCTACAGATATAAGGTCGCTGAAATGACAGGCAATAACTCTGCCTGCAACTAAGCAGCACAGCAAGGGTGACTTGTGCACAGATGGAAACCTTTGCAGCGTTAGAGACAGCAGGGCCTGTTGGACCCAAAAGCAGAAGAAATTCTGCATGGAAGTCTCGTCTCTGACCTGAATTCCCTTCCTAGCCCCAGAAAAGTCATAAGCTTTCTATCTTTAGTTTCCCCTTATTTCAAATGAGGGCAAAACTCTTCTATGACTTTGCAGCCGCATAGGAAAAATAATACTTAAGCTGTTTTTATGCAGGCAACATAGGGACGTTTCTGAGACAAACAGATAAAAGGAAATGAGAGCGGGTACCAATGCAAATACCACAGATGATGCAAAAGTGAAAATAAACAGGACTTCTACCACTTATAAGGCCAGGATTTCAGCTGAAGGGACCAGAGGCACAACTAACATTGCACAGTGTAAAGACCATCAAACCAACATCCATCAAATAATGCTAGCACTCTGCATTAGCCCTGCTACTGCTATTCATTGTTGAACCTACCTAAGTTCAGAGAAGGAGCTAACATATTTGTGCAGCATGAATGTATACCCACGTAGATATCTCTAACACAGCAAAGCTTTCCAATCCCATCTGTGCCCTCAGAGCATGGAGGAGAAGAGGGTATGGCAGGGAAAGGAGAGGAAAGGGCCTGAAAGTCCCAAATTCTGGCTGAATGGAAAAAAACCCCATGAGTATAAAAGGACAGGGTGATAGCGCTTTCCAAAGGAAAAAGAATAATTAGAAGCAGCAAGCATAAACCAAAAAACTAAAGGAGAATAAAACGGAGATCATCAGACTGGGTGGGACACATAGACAAAAAGGAAGGGGAAAAACCACAGCTCTTCTCTTCCAGGAGGCACCAAAGCCCCATCAGTTCTGCAGAGGAAACACTTTGGAAAAGAAACCCCACTTGTGTGCGTTTGCATGCACACAGGGGTGTGTAAGTTCACTGCTATGCACAGACAGCCTGATCTGTGTTCTGCCAGAAGCTCAGACCCACCACTGTTTGCCAGTGATGAAATCAAACCTGCTGAGCTTGGGAACTATCTCCAAACTCCCTCGACAGGAGACAGGACTTAGAACCACCCCAAAACACCTCCGCAACAACAAAAGCCAAATTCATTTGCTCAGTTACTCCTCTCGGTTTACTTCTTGCATTGGTGGGTGCTGCATGGGGTAGCTGTGATGGACACCCATGAAGTCTGGGCAGCAATGGTCTCAGTCACAGCGTGGCTTACATTTAATTGACCTTACTTCATTCCTCAATTTTTATCTCAGCTCAACAGTAAACACTGCTTGCCCAGCCAGGTTAACTGAGCCAGCTGATGGTGATGCAGGGTTTTTGTCTCCCACACAACAAACATTGGCTAGTACTTTCTATTTAGAGCAACCCTGCATTGTAAACCTGTCTCCTCCCTTTGATAAGAGCCGTATCGCTAGATAGCATTAATCCCCGTCCCTTTCTCAACACAAGGAAACACAGCTTCGCGGTCAGGGTAGATAAAATCACTGTTCCACGTAGATTTTTTTTTAAGCCTAATATCGTGCAGAAACATGCACAAAGCCAGCCCCAAATGACACCGCTACCTCCTGAAGGCTGGTGTGCAAGGCCTTGAGGTGTGTTAATCCTCCTTGGCTCCTACTGAATTTAATAGGAGTATTTTCCACATCTTTCTAGACCAGGAAAAAGGCCTTCAGAGACAAATAAGAGTTTCCTGTTCAATATTTCATGTAATGAATCCTCCAAAGGTGTAAACAGGAAAAATGCCTCACCACTTAGCCAGAAAATGAGCATCTGCCGTCCCTTCCTTTTATTGCGTTTACGTGTTAAAAGTCATTTAGAAGAGGATCTGCCAGACACCCAGGTCCGACTGAGACACCTCAAGCTGTCAGATGGCTGGCTGAGGTCCTGAACCTGGCCTGGACAGGCAGATTTGGGATGAGAGGAAGCCTTCAACTTCTCCCATCTCTCTCCCTTCTCCTCTACCAGGGGCCCAGCAGGCAGCCTTGGCAGCAGTCGGTGTTTCAGAAAGATCTGCATTTCATCCTGAATATCTGAGCGCAGGCAAACAGCAAGTCTTTACTTACAGCAAACCCCAGATCTTTAAGTGTTCCCCTTACAGATTTTGGAGGTAGCATCTTTTGGGAAGACAAAATCAACCCTTTGGGGCATCTGTTTCAAATTTTTTTACATGCACTTAAATGCTGGCTCCAACTTCCAGCATCCCATCAGCCCAGCCAGGGCTTCTTGGGGAGAGAAGGCACAAGCACAGCCCTCACTCTGCTACAGCCATACTTCATTTCAGCTCCATCACAAGCAAAAACACCCAGCGTATGTCACAACTATCAAATGGTCTTTTAAGCTCACTGACAACAGACGCCATTCAGAGTCAGCGTATTTTGATTACGGCACATTGTTAGCAGGATTCAAGAGCCCGCTCGCCTCGCAGTGTTGTTCAACACCAAAATTAAATTGCAGTATAATTAGCTAAGCTCCAGCTACACCTTTTCATCTGAATGGATGTGATATCTGCACAGGCTGCGCTGGGCATAAAATATGTTCCTGATTATAAAACGTTTGCTTAATCTCAAGGGCGCCGCCTTGTTTTTTAAGGCTCTCTGCAAGTCACGCACTTTGGTACGTGCTGCCCGTTATCTCCAGAAGGCTTAAAACTGGAATCCCCGTGATTCACATTTTCCAACATTCATGGCCAAACCCTTCCACGGATCAGCTCCTCCACGTTCTACCCTTTCACAGCAAGCCCAATCTACAGTGAGGCAGATGCAGCCGAGTGGCCTGGTTCTGTGAGCCACATGCCAGCGAGCCAGCGGCCACAAAACACACCGAGCCTGGGCTGCGGAAGCCAGAGGACAGCGAGCTCCAGGGGTGGTTCACCAGGCTGAGGTGGCCGTGGCTCCCCAACTCCTCCACCCGCTCATTGAGGAATGCTCGGAAGCACTGCTGGCTGCCAGCACCACCCGAAAAAGTTGGACTACGAGGTTTGTGTGGCCTCGCTGGGCCTCCCAGGGAGGTCTCAGAGTGCCCAGTGAGGCTTGTAGCAGTGTAGGGCTCACGGCATGGCATGAACCCATGCCTTGAGATGGGCAGACCTTGGAACGGTCAGATCAGCCACCACCCTACAAATGCTTCTAGTCAACTCCACAGCTCTGCTCCTTCTGCAGAAGTTACTGCTGGCATTGCCACTTATTCCATCCAGTGTTTAAGTTTATCCCCTCCCTCCTTTAAATACATTTTTAAAGTGGTAATTACTCGGAAAACAGCAGAAGGGGCTAAAACCAAAGCACAAAGACACCAAAAGCAACCTTCAGCCTTTCGATTCAGCATAGTCCTCCCACAACAAACATTTTGCTTTCTTGATACTATTTCTTTAAATTATCCATGGACAGAAATAATTAATTACCTTAACATACCACTTTTTATTCTTATCAATCTCTTATATTCTGCTATCACTATATGACATATAAATTAAGGTATCAACCCTACCTGATTATATGGGAGGAGGAGAAGTAGAAAATCCCAGCTCCTGAGCAACTAATCGTCTCACCCCAAAATCTCAGCGACAGACCTGGGAAGAGCATCCGCATCTCCTCTCCGGTCTTGTGCCACCAGCAGAGTGGCATTCCCCACTCTTGCCCCTCCAGCATCGCTGTACCAGTTCTCACCCAAAGGATCTCTCAAACGCTTCTTACTGCGGACCAAACCCCAGCTCAATGCACACACTTGCATTTAAGGACAAAATGAATCCCCCCTGCACATACTAGTCACATGCCTACCATCACTCTGGCTTTAAGGAATAGTAATACAGAAAGAGATCCCTCACAGGGGTTATACAAATGTAGCAAGAGACATTTGTACATACCACACTCCTTCTACAAAGCCATGCCACGAAGCACTGCCACGGGCCTCAGGGACATGAGCAAAGAACGACGACGCTCACCTAGTAGGTGGAAGCCACGCTAGTAAAACTGGTTTGCGCAACAGGGAGGAGGGCCAGGAGCCTCCTGGGGTAACACAGCTGCAAAATCCTCCAGGCAGACAGGGACAAAGGAGGGCATGAATGGCTCAAGCATGGCAGCCACACTGTGTATGGGCTGCAAGTCCCAGGTCTCTCTTCCCAAGCATCCGTGCAAACACCAGGCACCTCATCCTGAGCATCCCTGCAAAGAGCAGGCAGTACAGGGAAGCTGCCTGTCACCAATGCACCTGCGTGCTTGAAAGGCTTCTCTCCCCACCACTGTCATCCTCCTGCTTCAGTGATGCCCAGTGGCGTCACATAGCCATGGAGCCACTGTTCATGTCAAGCACTGCTCAAAAAGCCTTCATGAACAAAAGTGAGTGAGATTACCAAGTTGTGACTTCAAACAACCTCATGGTGACACAGCTGTAACCATCACTGAAACACCGCTGTGTCCAGGATGCAGCACAGCTACTCTCCCGTAACACTGCACAACAGTATGCAAGAGAAGGTTTACAAATTGCAAGCCTCAGGGACACTCCCCTCATAAAAAGTCTGTCCAACTCTACCTACGCAAGGTACCTCTGTGGCACAGGGGCAATTGGAGGAGCTCACGGGCCAAGGCTACCATGGCACAGTGCATCCCTGTGCCTGCAACCCATGGAGCACGGGGGTCCTGGGCACTGGCTCGAGCCTAAAACCAAAGTGCCACCTGCTGAGTCTCCAGCACTTGTGCCCTCTCAGAAGGGTTTCTAGCAAAGGGCTGGCCATGGTTAATCCTTAGCTTACTGGATGGAGCCAGGTCTCGGCAAGCGAGCAAGAGCTGTACCTCAGGTTGCTGCCAAGCATCAGCAAGTGATATCCCACCTGAGCCTGGGGACATCTCGGCGCATCCCACCCCGACAGAAATGGTAGCACACGGACAGCCAAGAGAGGGTTCAGGGCTTTCATGTCCACAGATAAATCACAGCTTGCGCTGAGGAGACCAAACTCCTTGTGCACCAAGCTTCAGACATTCATTTCTACCATTTCTACTTGCACAGGCAACCGTAGCCCTGCACCCTGGCAAACAGAACAGACAAAGCTGCGGAGTTTTTAATCTGCTCTTCCCCTCCCCTCCCTAGAGCTACACAGCCCTAAATGGAGCTATTTAAAGCCAGCGTTAAAAACACCAGCGATGATCTGACCGTTTTGATCACAACAAAACCGGACCAAAACTTTAAGACCAAATGAATGAAAAGAAAATTACAAAGTAAAGTTTGCCTGTCCTGACTGTGCACCAGCTGCAGGTATCTTGGATTACATCGACGCAGCTTTCCAAATTTTAAATACAATAATTTTCTGTATTAAGAGCCCAGCAACTCTAATGGAGGCATAATTAGGTATTGATGCCATGCCCATATGAGAGAAGCTTGAAAAACTTAAATAAACGGTGAATGGCAGGATTAATACCGCAGCTTTTCATTTTGTACAGCTGTTTGAATACAGTACGCTGCCTGTGATGGCATCAGCTGTAGCTTTACTCTTGGTCATGTATTTCTGAAGTTAAAACAGGCAGTTCTTTCAAGCAAATGAAGGATTACCCCTCTTATTGTTGGATGGTTTATCCCAGCAAAAAGTGTCTGGAAATATATTTGCTTTATAATAAAAAAAATAAAAAATAAAAAAGCCAAAGCTGCAAACAAAATTAGCTGGCCAAATTCAAATCCCAGTGATGCTAATAAGAGAATCTGAATTTACTGCAACAGCCCTTCAGAACAGAGGAGTAAGTAATGCAGTTTTGGAGATGCTCTGCCCAAGTGGGAATATCGTATAGATGCCTGGAGAGTCCTTGAGAAAATAGCTTACCTCGGCTCTGACTGAAGAGGAAAGACAATACTTTGGTGAAATAGAATTCTGTATTTCTAGGAAAGGCTCCAATAGCAAACTGCTTACTAATGCAAGAAGCCTTGTAGATTTTACTACGAATGGAAAGGGCAATGGCAAGCGTGTGACACGGTGCAGCATTTGCACACACGGCTTATCCAGTGAAAAGTAAATAAATGGGTTACTTATAAGCTCTAGAAGACATGCAAAAATACCTCTAACAAAAACTCTAGCTCAGCAAATGTCTCGCAACAATATAAAACAGCTTCCAAATATATCTCACAATGATTATTTTCACCAGATAAATTAGTTTTCCTACAAGTTAGTTTTCGATCTTGGCTTTACGGTTGGAAATCTCAGCTGAAAAAAGTTAATCCAGATTTCCTCACCGTCCTTAAAAGCTGGCTTATCAGTGGACATGGAAGAAACTATCCATGCAGGGAGCGCGTCAGGACAGCAAACCACCATCGCAAAACAAAATGCTCAGGTTACTGAGAGGAGGATGGATACCAGGGGAAGCCTAATGCCATATTCACCTGGGAAATGCAACGCCCAAACCGCAGCCTCCTCGGACAGGGTGCAGACAGCCTCACAGCCCAGCTGAGCCCTTGCCTGTGCCACCTCGGCAGAATCCATCCCCAAATCCCTGGCACCATAAAGCTTCCCATTTTTTCTCCCCAGGCAGCATTAAAAACAACAAACAGCTCTTGAGCTACGGGAGCGAGAGGAGGGAGCGAAAGGAGGGTGCAGAGCCCCGGTTGGGGCAATGATGACCGCCAGCGGTTAAGTGCTGCTGTGAAGGTGAATATGCCTAATGAAAAGCTTACCTAAAGCTCACAGGGAGCCAGTGCCCAGCTGGCCGGACCTCTCCATAGCAGCGGGCACGAGGCCGCCAGGACGCTCGGGAAAGACGAATTAACTAAAAGTTAATGTGGATGTTCTCATTCAAAAGAAAAGTGGCCTACTCCAAAGGGGATTAGGCTAAAGTGAACTAAGGCCACTTTACTTCTGAATGAGAGCATCCACACAATAGTGCAATGCACTTTAACTAATGCACTTTAATTTTACACCCAATCAATTTGTCTTACCTCTCCTGAGTGTCCTTGCGTGGACAAACCCAGAGATTCACTGAGTTTTTGAGGTCAGGCAGGAACCATTAGATCAGCCTATCTCACTCCCCGCATGTTATGGGCCATTGCCTTTCGCAGTTATCCCTTTATTAATCCCCAAAACTCATGGATGATTAACATATAACCTCCAATGGGGGGAAAAAGCCCCCATTTATGCAACGGGGCACCTGGCCTGGATTTGAAGACACTTGTGAAAGAAGAAGCTACTTGCAAAACAAGAAGCCACAGTGACTTTCAGCAGCCTGTCCCAACGCTGGCAAAAGAAAGGCCAAATTTGGGCATAAATCCATTTCTTTCCATCCTACCTTCCTCTTGCCTCACAAGTTAGCAAGGAAATGGCAGTCTCTGTATTACAACTTCAATTTTTATTTTTTTCCTAATTGCAAACAGGGTTTTTGCTTTCAGGACAAACTCAGAAGGTTTTTTAATTCACCTTGCCAACGTTTAGATTTTCAGCATTTGCCCACACACCTACAATGAGTCTCAAAACACCTTTATCCAAAATCCAGTAATCCCTAGAAACCACTCACTGCCTGCACTATTGCCTTCTTACGTAAAACAACCCACGTAAGCCTGAAATCTCCACGTTGCCCTTTACCTCTTAGATACATACATGAAAAAGAAATACATGAAGCCACAATGGCAACAACCAACAAGGCAACTCAATAAGCAAGCAGAGCCGATGGGGATCCCTCGTGCCAACACCCCCTTCACTAATAGAGACCAGATCCCCACCACCGCCACAGAGGGGCTGAAGCTTCCCAGGGATCCCCAGCAGTCCGGACGACACTGGCCTGCAGGGGTTCTGCTCTCACCTATGCTCTGAGGACACATCTGGTTTTTTTCCCTTTTCAAGGTAGCAGGAGGGAAAAGACAACCACACTAAGCATGCAAAGAAGAGCTGAACCAACTGCCGGCAAGTTGTCTTTACATCATGTTAAGGAATATTAGCAGTGAATTAGACATGGGGCCATTAATCTGGGACAGAAATATTCAAACAAGACAAAACACAAAATGTGCACTCTGGTAGAGATACTCTCTCCCAATACTGCTGTGATTGCAGGAAAAAAAACCCCAAACATAAACCTGGTTTCCAAATTAGCCATGCGAGTCAAAGCCCGCTTGGAGCAACGGAGCATCAGGAAAGGAGGGTAACACGCCGAGGACAGGAGGTGATACGGCAGCGCACCCCTGTCTCTCCTTCTCCCATACAACCCCCACAAGCAAACAATTCCAGAAACCTTCAAAAATCTCCACGACCAGAAACAACCCTCCTCTTCATTTTCTTAAATTTGTTTAGATTACACAAGATAGCTCCTAACTGCATACTCACATGACCAAAAAACCCCAACGAAGAAATGCAAAGCAAAACAAAACAGAACAAAGATTCCCTAATTTAAAGAAGCTGGGCCAGATTTTCGCCGCTTTTTAAAGCAGTATTTATCAGCACGACCTATGCCTACTTGTTTTGATTGAGCACAATATAATCTGGGGGGGTTTTAACTGCCAACATCGCCCATTCTGGGCTGCAGTAACCCTTTCACACGCAGCTGATCACCTTTACTGCTACCTGTGGACAAGCGGCCAGGGAAGACTCGAACCCTCAGCCATAAAGGTTAAGCTGAAGGTAAACCTCATTTTTCCACACCTTCCTTGCAAACCTCCAAGTTGTCCCAAAATAACAACCCGCGGTCCCTAACGCAAAGATGCCGCGAGCTCCCGCTTACAGGAACGCTTTGAGATATGCTCGCAAATGTTTAGGGCGAGTTTCAGGGCTACCTGAGGTTTAAACTCAGCTCTGCTAGGTTTGAGATTGAAACAGATGCAAAATATTAGGGAATTAAACTATCCTTTACAACAAAACGTAACTTCCGCTTGAGAATCTTTACACGGAAGTTAGGCCTGAGCAGGCAGCTTAAGGAAGGCAGCGAATATTACACCCAGCTGTAAGGACGGCTGCGTTCGGGCTGTTGAATGACTTAAATAAAAACAAAACCCGAAACAAACCAGCAAAGATTCTTGAACTGAAATTATAAATTAAAGAAAATCTATCCGATCTCATATCCACTTAATAACCGATTTACTGGCTTAAAGAAATGGAGAGCAAAGAAAAACTTATATACCGTTTCAGCCAAAATGAACGGGTCCAGAACATAAATTCACGTGTCCTATCTTTACATTAAATAGTCTGCCAAACTCAGGCATGGTAACAGCCCCTAAATATCACAGGGAAAAAAAGCCATCCGAAAACAAACTAAACCAGGATTCACTGGCTCAAGATGGCGCGAAGTCAGAGGAAGAAAATGACATTTTGAGTCTTTTAAATGTTATTTTACTGGTCCTCCTCAGAGCCCTGCTTTGCTGTAACTCTTTTATTATGCAGAAATAAATTCTACCTTACACCCTCTGCACCGCATGTATTATTTTGATGCCTGTTCCTCCAATACGAGAGTACATACACGGAGGGCATCAATATTCTTAGCTTCCCCCTTTAAAACCATACATGGCTTTACCATGCGAAGAAGACCCCAAGCAAAATAGTATTTCCCAGTAATTTTTTTCCCCCAAGGCATTACTTTAGTATTGGCTGCAAGTTCAAGCTAATATATTTGAAGTATTTGGGAAAGTTAGCCCAGACATAGCAGGTCGATCCCCTAAACAACCCCTCCACCTTCAGATATGCTACATATTGCATTCCAGTTTATGATTCTTACTTCATAAAGAATACATTTTAAGTAATTTTTTCCATTAATAAAAAAAAAGCTGCTGTCTGCCTGCATTTTGTTCACAGAAACTCTGCAACTGTGTGCATAAAAAAAATATCTATTGCAACATAAACAGAAGTGTTGCTTTATTATATACATATATATATATGATATACTATCACCCAAGAAGGGCCATCTAAAACGCCACAGTTGCAAACATTTAAGACTGTAACAAAAATAACTGAGACTCCAGTATCAGTTTACTATCCTTCAACAATTTCCCTGACAGTGGAGTCAAATAATGTTGAATTATGGACCTTCTTACAGGAAGTCTTATTTCATGTTCATTTTTTGATCATTTCCCTTCTAGTCCCTATAGGAATTTGGCTCTTTGCCGGTTTGCCTTTAAAAGTTTTTGCACATGTAATTGGTTTGTGCTTTGTTAAATTACAATTTTTGCCAAGTAATACTACCATGGATTTGCTCAAAGAGCTTATTTACTGTAAGAAAACACTGTTTTGTCCCTATAAAATCTATCTTATGCTGCTAATGTACTTTATTTGGATGTGGTGCCTACTTTATACTGCGTTTTCCTCAAAGGACTTTCTAAAGGCTCTCTGTAGACACTCTCTCATAGGGGAATTTTTAGTTGGGACTAGAGCACCTGGGTGCCAAGGTGATGTGGCTTCAATAAAACAGCCCCATGGTAATAGTTTAGGGTTACCTAAGAAACTCAACTCCCACTATCTGACTACAGACAGTCTTTGGGGTTCTTCTCATGGGATGCAGTTTTCCCAGTCACATCACCCAACAGCTGTGTTTAAAATCTTCCCAGGCTCCGCCAAGCATTTTAAAAATTAAACATGCAAATGTTTGCAAAGCTAATGATTAAAAAAGGTTTATTTTGAAACTTTGAAGATGGGTGCAGTCCTTCAGCTAGGGGCTTTTAAAAGTCCCGGGCCCTGCTTGATCTTGAGTTCAATTATCTCCAGCAAACCCCCCTCCCCAAACTCCTCCTTGTACTTCTGGAGCCTTAATGGTAAACAACAACTCTGCAGATCCCACCCTGGCAGGCTGCGGGGTCGTGCCCGTGGGAGAAGGATGCTATTTTAGTGACCTATTGCCACTGAGCTAGTTAAATCACGGAACAATGGTTAGTGTTATGGGGCTTTACTTTGCAAAATCTAGCATTAGTGTCATTGCTTTCCATTAACCGGGGGACTTAAAGGCACTGGCATTGAGGGGCCTATAAGGAAAGGATAAATAAGGGGAAACCAATAAATAACACCCTCCCCCTCAAACTGTTAACTGTAACCTTTACTGCCACAATATAAGAAAATGCAATTAAACCCATAATAAAAGCTTTTACATACTTACTCTTTCCCTACTCTCAGGTGCTGCAGAGGGGCAACTCACCCTGCCCCTCTCCCGCCGCCCGGCCCTGCGCGCCCGCGCTTCCATAAACGCGCACCGCGGAGCGACATCCTCATTAGCCGCCCCACCGACAAGCACTCAACACCTTATTATTTAACCATTAGGGCCCAGATACTGCCGGCCTCTCCGCGGACGGGCTTGGCACTGGACTTTACCTGGGGCGCGGGCGGCCGCGCAACCCGCGGTATAACTCCCCTTCCTCTACGCGCAACCTCCGCGGTCCCCCTTGCGCCGTCCGCCCTCCCTGCGCCGCTTCATCGATCAGGAGGGCGCGGGGAGCGGAAGGGGAGAGGCGCATTTTTTGCGCCTTTTCCCTCCGACGGGGAATGCAAAGCCTCGCTCCCCGCGCAGCTCCGTGGATGCGGACGGATAGTGGCGAGGAGCCGGGGTCCCCGAGGACGCCGCCGGTCCCTGCGGCTGGCGCAGCGCCCCTGCAAGCAGGCGGTGCCGGGGCTGAGCCCCGCGGCGGTGCGCAGCCGGACCCGCTCAGCGGGAGAGGGGCCGGCGCCTGGAGCGCAACCTCCGCGCTCCAGGAGAAAGGGGGGGGCGGGGAGGGGAACGACGACACAACACCCCCCACCCCCGACAACCCCAAAACTATAGCTTCATTTCTTTAGCTTTCACTTTAATAAAATAATGATTCGTTGGGAAAATGGGGTATAAATCTTCATTTTGGAGGCAATTAAAGTGTTGATTTCATTCGTGCCCCTGAGCGATTCTTGTAATTTGCTCAAATAGCTTTATGTACCCAGCACTCCAGAGCTTTTAGAAACCCATTTTCTAGTTAGACTTGTTGGATTACAATTTTTATTCAACAGCAGCGAGCCGAGCGTCCCTCAGCTAGACCCCCGCGGCAGGGCTCCCCTCGCTCTAAGGCGATGCGCGGGGATGCCGGTCTCCCGAGCATCTTCCGCAGCCCAGGAAGCATCTCCCGCGGCCCCGACCCGCCGGGCACCTCCCTGCCGCGCAGCCCTCCGCAGCAAAATGAAGGGGGAGAAAACACCAAAAAACCCTTCCTATGCGCACATAACCCCCTTTGTAAAAGTTCATGCCTTTCCAAGCCTGCCTCCCCCTGTCACGACACTACCAGCAGCCCAGTAGCCTTTGGCAGATAGGAGAAAATATTTAAGATAGTGCCCACGCCGCAAAGGCAACGCACCTTTCTGTTGGTAATCTCAGAAAATAACTCCTGGCTGACAGTGCTGGCGATAACGGCTGAGGAAACTCCTGTCTGCTTGGCTGCGCCTCGCTTGAACAAAAGGAAACCTCCAGAGTCGGGAGCTGATCACTCCTAAGACTCTATTTACGAAGCTGATCATCAAGAAGAAATAACTTAAGGGGGTTTTACTCGGGGATTTATCCTTTTTTTTAGTGTGTGTTCAGGGTCTCCCCTCTCGCAGCCAAAGCGCTGCTACCCCTCGGTTGAGAGAAAGGAAAGCGACTGGGAAAACACTGCAGTTTTACTCAACTCACGGAAAAAAACCCCAAATCTCGGCCACTTCCATCATGCAGGAACTTAATTTAGCTCTGGGCACCTCCTGAATTAGCCCAAAACGCTGTCATTTAAAAGGCAAGAATCGCAGCCTAAGCCCAGAGAGGGGACAGACACAGGAGAAGGGGAGAGGGCACAGCCAGAGGTTCCCGAGCCATTCCCATTTCCCACATCAGCTACAGCCGGCATTAAAGGTTTGAACCATCCCAGGCAAAACCTGGACACCATCACAGCTACGCAAGGCTTTCCTGGCTTAGTTTTGGGGTTAAAATATTTTATTTTTGTTAAAAGAGAAGGTGTGAAAGCTTGATTGATCAAGGGAAAGAATTTAAAACCTGGGTCCCGTTTGATTTTCTCTGGGTTTTGTTGGCTTTTTAGGTTTTTCTTTTCTATTAAGTAAAATAAAATGGGCGCGTTTGCAGCAGGCAGGCGTGCACAAAGCAATGTTCACTGAAGTCTAAAAGCGTTCGGGCAAGGAAAACTGACAAGACGGACTAATGAACCGTAGAGACGGGAAGAAAATAGCCAGTATTTGCTAGATTTCAAACCCTCTCTATCTTCCCCAGACCACCTATCTCGGATTTTATTCTTATTTTGGGCAACGGCTCCAGCCCTTCCTCTCCTAAGCCACCAAGAAGCCAGCAATTCACAGATACCACTTCCATTATTGTAAAGGGTAAATAAAATAAAGACAAAAATTAAAAGCGACAAGAAACAGGTCGAGTTTGCAGGCGACGCTTTTACAAGCTCATCTCGCCAGGTCGAATCCGGGAGCAAGCCTTAATGAAGCAATAATAGCCACATTATTCAAAAATTTTCATTTCGATGGAAATTTATCTAAAAGGGACTTAATCATATGCAAATAATAAAAGGAGGCGTAGTGACCCAGCGAGCGATCTGCATACAAATTTCAGCGTGTGCAGCGTTGGCGAGATCATACCTGATCTGTTAGATTTGCTGATCTTGTTATGTCTTCACTGTCCGATTTTGAGCCGCCCTCTCTATCGTCTATGACCAAATCGATAGGCATTTTTCCTTTCAAACAGCTAATATACCGGTGGCAGAAATTGTCACATAATTCGTGTACCTACATTATGACAAAGGTTTAAAAAAAAAAAGGGGGGGGGAGGGGGAAAAAGGAGGAAAAAGAAAAAAAAAGGAAAAAAGGAAGAAAATATAATCAGGAATACATAAGTAAAATTGACAAGTGCAACCAGTCTCCCCCTTCACCCCTGTGACATCAAAAGTCCTAAATAGGGGAAACACACTGCAATTATCCCCCTGAGACCTCTAGACGCATCCAGAATTAGGAATAACTTTCTTTTCTCGCAAAATAGAGATATCCCAGAAAATTGACAGTGACAAGATGATTCACAGGCTACAACATATTCAACACCCGTGTTAAATTCATCTGCTCCCGGAGCTGTGGCCATTAGAGAGGTGACCTGCATGGGTGACATTTAAGGTAAACTATTTAATTTCATCCAGTTATTTCATCATAAACCCTTTCCAAAGGGGTATGAGGACAGAAAAAAGGATTTAAAAAAAAAAGAATAAAGAAAAAATCCCGATGCACTGGGCTGAAATACATTACAGGCATCCATGCCCTGAAATCCCCAGCCGCTCTGATGGAATCATACCTGAGCCACCTCTATTAATGGGCAGATTTGAACACATTTCAGGTAGAGGGAGAACAACCTGCCAGTTATGGTTAGATAAAGTGGCTAAGGCTCCCGAGAAATTTTTCAACTATTTAAAAACCTCTCAAAATGTTTATTTTTAGGAGAAAGGGAATTCTCTTCTAGGCCAGCTATCAATGACACGTAAAAAATCCTCAGGAAACCAGAGCACACTCCCAATTTAATGTGAGCTCGGATGACACCGCCTTCTTAGAAATTAACATTCTCCCTCCTTAGATTTCTAAAATAGCCAGGAAAAAAACCCTCTGCATTTAGGCTGCAATCTCTTTCTTCTGCTCGGAGGTGTACAATATTCCCAGGAACAAGAGACAGACACAACTATCAACTCTGCTTTGTCTCTGCAAAATGTTACAGGACAATCTGCGCCCTGAGCCTGACCTGCAGATGGCTCTTAAAAAAAAAAGAAATCATAAATTCTCCATTCCAAGTGAGTGCAACCAAAGCCTCTTCCCCACCACCACCAATTAAATAAAATCATTTTATTATTTCTTTTAAATCACTATTTCAGGGGTTGGCTGAACCAACCATTTTGAGTCTCATCTGCAGCACCACAGACCTGCAACTATTTATACAAAGCCAGTAAAGTATTACAATGAACACAAGGCCTGGGCGTTCAAGAGCCTGGTTTTAGAGGCTGAAATTGTAATTAAACTGCGAAGAGAAATGGACGCCAAGATTGGTCTTGACACTAATTACCAGAAAGAAAGACATTTATGCAAATTTACCAGAAGCCTGAACTTCAGCAGTACTGAAACGGAGGAGGAAGAAAGAGAAAGAGAGAGAAAGACAAAAATTACCTTCTCTAATTCCAACAGATGAAACCTTAATACTTGTATGGCTTGAATCATCTGCAAAGATACAAACAACACGAGTATTTATCTCATTCCTGGATTGGGGAAATTCCCTACAGCCACCCCTGCCACACTTTGTAGCTTGACTTTTCTCTAGTAGTAAATAAAAAGTTGTTTTGATTTATGGCAATAACACTAAAACTTAATAGCGGTGGCTTTGTGCGCTGTTTAACGAGAAGCGATCTAGAGTTAACTTAAAAAAAAAAAAGAGGAAAAAACCCCTATTTCAATGAAGCAACTAAATTATACGGATCATAAACATTTCTTTAAAAAAACACCCAACATCCTCTAAACACCATCTCTGGCTCCTCGCTCTGCTAAAGCAGGAGCAAGGCTCCCACAGCAGAGGCACGATATTTGTTTATCCTTAAGGGAAATAAAGAAAGAGAGAAAAGAGCTCATTTTCAGCGAATTAGCCAAGGGTGCATCTCCAGCCACAGCCATCCTCTATGTTTCCCATCGAGCTGCCTAAAAGGTGCGTGCAGGGGCTGGCTACAGCATGGATAAATCCACGCTCCTCTTGGGCAGGCCAGCTCGCCATGAAGCCCGCAAGCTCCCCTTCGGATGGGGCTTTCTTTATCTAGACCCTTATGGGGTTTTTTTCCACTTCCATGCAATTACTGCACCGTATTTACTTGTAATTATAAAAATCACCATCATCATCATTATTAAAGGAAAAATAAAGATCCACGTGAGAAATTGTCAATTTAGCACCACCAAAACCACCTCCACAGATGACACAGAAGTTTAAAAAAAAAAAATAAAAAATAAATGGGAAGGGAAGGGAGGGTGGTGGGGTGGGGGTGGGGAGAGGAAGAAGTAGTGTTAACTCTTACCAAGTTATCCAGTTCAGGATTAGAGGAAAAGAGGGGTTTCTCTGCTCGGATCTAAATATAAGAAAGGGGAGGAAAAGGGGGGGGGGGGAAATAATAATAAAAAAGATTTGAAATATGGAAGCAGAGAAAGCAGACGTTATTATTTCTTGCTTCATTACACTGTCGGGTCCATTATGTAACCTTCCGTGCAAAGCCCTGACTGCTGGGTTTTTAGTACATCAGCCAAACACTTGAGCAAGTGAATCAAATACACCGAAAAAGGACCTCCGGAGCTTCCCCAGCCGAGCCCCGGCCCGGCGGGAGCCGCGTAGCGAAGCTCCCGACGGGGCACTGCCCGCTCCCACCAGCTCGTTTCGTTAGGGAAGGGGTAAATGCCGTGATTTCCCGGTATTTTTTTGGTTTGCTTGGGTTGTTTTCTCTCTGCCTCTTGCAGTAAGAGAGGGGGGAGGGGGAAACGCGCATCTTGCTTTATCTCAACACAGACTTGTTTTTCTCGTTACGATTCCCTCTTTTCTTTTTTTTTCCCCCCCTCTTACACTGTTTCAACCCGTTTTTGCTGACCTGTTTGGCGAACACTGCTATGTCTTCATTGAAAGACTCAGAGGAGCAAACATCGCCTCCCGCTACCCCGGGCTCCCTGGGTGTGCATGTAGCTAATTCACATTTCTCAAAAATCAGTGCTAAAAGAGGGAACAGGGGGTGTCTGAAAGAAAATACAACAGTCACACACACAGAGGGGGGGACACAAAAAAAACATCATAACGAAACAAAAAAATAAGACCAAAGACAACAACAGTTAGTCCCGCAGCTGCGTGTGTAGGGAGGGGGACACTCACCAAAAGGGCTCCGCTCCCCCCCGCTGCCGCCTCCCAGCCCCTTCCCACAGTCACCCGGCTGGGAGCCCCGCAGCTCCCCGGCCTGTCCGTGTCTCTCTGGCTGCACATATTGTTAATAAAACCTTAGGACAAGGCAAGAATAAAACCCAAGCCGGTTCCAGCAGCCATTTTGAATTAACTTTCCTTGTCTTTAGGGGGAAAAAATAATGTAATAATAAATTTAAACCTCTGGACGTACACTTCTGCCTTTCATGCTTTTAATTCCCATTTTCCTGCTGGAGGACTTGCTGGGAGTGAAGGGAGGGAAAAGACCCAGAAAAACCAGAAAAAGAAACAACCCTCATCCAAATCAGAAAATAAATAAGCCCCTATATCCATGCACCCACCCTACTAACACCCAGCTCCACACAAGCCGACCCACCGGCAGGTGCTGGCCAGCCGGGCTGCCTGCTCCTCTGCCTGATGCCTGCTTGCTTGCCTGCCTGTCCCTCTGCCTTGCCGGCCCTGCTGCCTGCTGCTTCCCGCGGGGAACCAGGTGCTTTTGGGCTCTCCCAGCTTTAAAAGCCTCCCCGGGAGAAAGGCTGTGTGTGCATCTGGTTCCCTAGGCCGTTTAATAATTTAAATAAATAAGCGTGGACGCACACACACACATATATATGTATACTTATAACAGGGAGCTCAGTTTTTTGTCCCAGGGCTTCATACTTGTTTTTTGAGGGGTACAGTTTTAACCAACCCTACAGATTTCTGATATAAACCAGTAAAGAAACTGAGCAATGTGATTTTTTTTTCCCCCTCCCCTTTCTGCTCACTGTTTTGAGAGCGATTTTAAAAGGCTCTTCAACTTCCCTTCAAACTCAAGACGGGCAGATTCATTTTAAAGGCATCTGCCGCCCAGTGTAACCCATCAGCTCCCATCGCAACGGCCTAGAAACCGCTTTGCAAGTTGCCGCATTGAAAAGTATTCAATGCTGTCGGGTGGGGGAAAAAAAAAAGTTTTAAAAAGAGAAAAAGGAAAAGAAAAATTAAAAAGGCAAAAGTTTAGAGAAGCATCTCCGGAGTTTTTTCCTTCATAGCACAAGCAGAGACAAACAAAGCGGAAAGTTGGGCGAAGTGCTCCAAACTCTCCCTACTCCCAAACTCTGTGCAGAGATTTAGCACCCGGAGCAGGTTGTGCCCTGGGAATATTATTTTCTTTCTCTCTCTCCTCTTCCTCCTGCCCGTGGTGAAGCTTGCTGCCCATCCAGCAAAACCCGGCTCCTATTTTAGGGATCCCCCCCCCGGCTACCCATGCCAGGGGCACCCCAGCCCTTTCTCCCCTCTCTTAAACAATACTACTAATAAAGATTAGGGGCCTTTTCAGCGCAGCGCTCCCTTCACCCTGCCTCCCTTCATCCCCATCATTCTCATCCCGCGCAGGGGCAGCCCGGCCCGCACCCCTCGTCCGCGTTGTCCCCGGCCCATCCCGCGCAGCTTGCGCGGAGCCTTGCGCGGCACCTACCCGTAGATGGCATCTTTATCTCTCTTGAGGGCGTCGTTGACGGAGGCGCCCATGGCGGGGGGCATGGCGTTGGCGTGCGCGGCGTGCGGGTACTGGTGCGAGTGGAGCGGCGGCCCGTGGTTGAGGTGGTGGACGGGCTGCATGGGGCGGGCGCCGTGGGGGTCCCCGTACATGGTGGTGGGGATGCCCACCCCCTCCATGCCGCCGTAGTGGGGCAGCTCGTCGTACTGCGGGGCACAGAGAGCGGACAGGCATCAGGGGGGGCGGGAAGCACCCCCGGCAACAGAACCGGACCCCGTGTCCCCGTCCTCCTCCCCCCACCGGGAGAAGCCGCTTCCCCCCGGGGTGCGCCTGGGCTCTGCGCCGCCC
>WYDI02028782.1:0-71434 GCA_009867235.2 Psittacus erithacus
CAGGAGGTGCTCCAGTCCCCTGATCATCCTCGTGGCCTCCTCTGGGCTTGCTCCAACAGTTCCATGTCCTTTTTATGCTGAGGACACCAGAACTAATCAGTGAATTAAAAATAATCACTGTCAGAAAGTGATTAAGAAATGTAGATGGGATTCAGGTACCTGCAGCTTTCATGATCCTGTGGTCGTTTCTACTGACTGCAGGGGGAGTTGGGTGTAGGTAAACTCCTAATTTAGGCAGTTTAAAGTTTGAAGTGCCTGAAGTCAGGCGAGATGGATTTGTGGGCTCAGAATAGTGTTTTCTCATGTACCTCTCTAAACTTTCATGGAGCTGCTTAACTACAGATATGTTGTTTAATAAGGGAAAGAGAAACCTGTGGGAAAACAAAGACTATCAATAATCACACGTACTTACATCTGGCAATAAAGTTCTGGGGAAAAAAAATCAGTGCAGCAGCTTGTTGCCTTTGAAACTTAATGCTATTAAAATGTTCAACATGAAGTTTCTATTTTTAAAATAGCAGTTGAAAGAAACGTGCAAGATTAATAAGCAGCTAAATTGAAACCACGTTGGTTCGTAGGTAATACAGACAAACACTGAGTTAATGGGGAAGCATTCTCGGGGAGGGCTATGTGTGTGCTCCACTGCTTGTTTGGTTTTTATTTTGTCTTTCTCAGAAAGCAGAAGGGGGTAGAAATACCAACCTCTTAAATCTTTTATTTCCCTTTTTAGGCTGTTGTTCAGTTGAGTTTATTAAGCTTTCTGAAACAGCAGCCTATGACAAGTAAAGACACCATCTACCACCCCAGTACATAAAGAGTTGCTAATATAAACCGTTCCCCAGGAGAAGTGGACAGCAGGGCTGCCTGTGGAAAGCCTTAAAGACAAACAAGATGTGTAGCAATCATGTCGGAAGTGATGACAAGGAGATGTGAGTACTGAGCTATTTACTTGGAAGGGAGAAACCATCTGACACAGGTGTCCAAGACAGCTGTAGGTCTGTTGATGCTGTTGGAGCAGTTCAGCTTCGAATAGACAATTCTCATCTAGCTAAGAAGCAGGAGAGAGGAGCTGCACCTCCAAGAAGTGTTTAGAGTAACAGTTGCGGATAGAATTTGTTCCAAGATGAGCACAGTCTCGTGCTAATAACCATAATTGCCAGCCTAGAGCTTTGGATAGACTCTAGTTCTTGATATGAGATGAGAAAAAGGGAGTTTGAGCAGGGAATTAGGGTGCTGGTAGGTTGGAAAAGCACTTCAGTTTCATTGGCACGATGGCCATTTACACAATGTCAAGATCTGCCCCACTGTCTGCAATGGAGTTAGGATAGTCCATGCCAGCAGCAGAGCTGTCCCATATGGCTTTTATTTTCTCCCAGATCATTACTGGGATTTTTTAAGTCCAAAGGGAACTGGCTGTGTGGTAATAATAGAAGAATGAGCACTGGAGGACCTTGTTAGCAGCCTGAAGAAGAGTATGCAGATAGTTGTTTATGAATTGTTAGCAGAAGCAGTGAATGCTCCCAGCAGGAGCTGTGTATGGAATAACCTGCCATGAATAAACTGCACAGAACATCCAGTGTGTATTTACATAAGGGAGACAGCTGTAAAATATTAAAGTAATAAATGTATATATATGTACATTCACATGTGCATTATTGCCTTACACTAATACTCAGATGTGGGCCCTGTATTTCCTTATGAGTTTGAATCAAAATGTATCTTTACAGGGTTGAATTAAATGTGGTATTAAGGCGTGATCCACAGCATGCTGAAGATAGCAGGGTGATTTCCATTAGCTGTGGCTCACTGTGCTCAAAAACATCAGTTAGAGATGGTTCAAGCCTTGCACCATTGCCATTGGCACCAAGGCGTAAGGACTGAGCAGAGAAGAGCAGACTTGTCCATGCAGTGAGGGTGACAGAGATGAGAAAAGAACCATGAATTTGATGGAAGAGAAGGACAAGATAAAGCCAGGGCAATTTTCAGCTCTCAGTCAACTCCAGCCATGGCCTCAGCCTCCTTCCTTGCCAGTAAGACCTATAGATGTGCTTCACAGGACCAGGTTTCTGGCTACTCCTCCAAGGATGGTCTCATAAGCTTTGAATCTTAGATTTGTGGTCAGAGTTTGTGACAAATCATTTCTTTTGATGATAGTGATTAGTAAGAGGGATGGAGTCATTGATGAGGGAGGACATGAATATTTAGGGAGGGATTTTCTTGTGTTTAAGAACAAAACATGAAAATCTTTCCAGCTTACTGTTGTGATTGCTCTGCTTTGGTGTATAAGCAAGTTACGTAAGTTGCAAAGCTTTAATAACTTAATGTCTGCAAAGTGGAAGATGAGTACAAACTGCTCAGTGGTAGCACTGGTGAGTAAATCCTTTTTTCCTGGCCAAAGTTGTGTAATTAAGCAAAACAAACAAAACTCTCACTATTCTGAATGATAGAGGAAGAAGCCCCAATTTTTTCTCATTGAACAGATGTCTCATTTTCACAGATCATAGAATCATGGAATGGTTTGGATTGAAAGCGACCTTAAAGCTCATCTGGCTCCAACCCCCTGCCATGGGCAGGGACAGCTTCCACTGGACCAGGTTGCTCCAAGCCCCATCCAACCTGGCTTTCAATGCTGACCTACTCAAGCACTTTGGACTCTCAAAGTGGTTGTTTAGGTGTTATATGTCATTGTTAGAGTTGATGGAAACTAGAACTTTCTCTATTGAAGTATAATCTGAAGTTTCAAAAAGAGTTTTCATATCACATCAGGATATCAGGTTACTCACTGATTTTGGAATGAATTGGGCACTTGCTGTGCAGGGAATATTCTGGGAAGTTTTACTTTGGAAGCATCAAAACAGTTTGGTCCTGAAACTTGAAAAGATGGCATTCAAGAACGGTGATTTTATGTGATCGTGTGTAACAGTGTAATACGGAATAGGGTATAACAGTATGCACACATGGTATGTATTAACATTTGTTTTCATGTAATGTACGTATAAGTTGAAACAATGAGATACAGTGATACGGTGGAAACACATGAGTCAAGATTAGCTTGGGAGGTTTAAACATTTAGCTGAAGTCAGGTTCTGTAGAACAATTTGGTTTCAAAAAAGAGGGGTATTTATTATGTAAAACTCCAACATCAAACTGCTCCTAGCTTTCAACCAAGTTTCATTATAATAAGTGAAACCAGTGATGCCCAACAATTTCCATTGTGGCAGCCTCCAATGTTGTTAAACTTTTACCATGCGTGCTGAAATCGTACATGCTGAGGTCTGCTTCAGGCTGAATTGCCTTGGAAATGATCAGCAGAAATGCTTCAGCAGTTTCTGATGCTGAGCACAGGGAAGAATACATTATTCTGCTCACATTAAAATCTGTTACAGCTGTTTTGGAGAAAAGCCTTAAAAAGGACTGGAAAACAAGGCACTGAGATGGGCTTTCTGCCTCCCATGTGTCTCTCAAGGTGTGTACTTGTTCACATGTTCTCTGTGTTAGAGCTTAGGAGCTAAACTCAGGGAGGGTTTGACTCATATCTATTTCTTTTCCATCACTTTTACCAGTCAAATATGTAGGGAATGTTTGGAAGGAAGAGTAGCTACAGGTACCCTGTGCTCTTGATTGATCTCATTAGTTAATTATTCCTTTTTACTAAGGAAAAGCCAGCTGGTGTGCAGAGTTTGATGAGTGGGACATGTGCCATTCCCTCTGTTGTGCCTACGACCTCAAGTCCAAGTTCTAACACAGGCTTGGTGAGACGATGCCCTCCTTGTTGCCAAAAGGGAGCCAGCGGTGCCAGAGATGTTATCAGGTGGTGACACCGAGGGCTAGCGGAGATGTTTGTGAACATGGAAAAAGTAGTTCTCCTGGCTCTCCCAGCCAAATGCCTGGCCAGAAGTAAGGTTTCAATTAGAAGCAGGGCTGAAGTATGTTTGCCTTAATGACAGATCCATCAGCTGAAGCACAGATACTCTAACGAGAATGTATGTGATGAGGTTATGTGCGTGCTGCTAAGTCGTTTGACATAGGTGCTTACTTGAGTTTGGTTAATGAAGATGGATGATCTTTGCTGGCTGAGCAGTGGCATCAATGAACCCAGATTTCTGATAGAAATTAAGATTAATTTAAGATTTAAATATGAGATTGCTATAGGACAAGAGGAAACGGCCTCAAGCTGCACCAGGGCAGGTTTAGATGGAGCTGAGGAACAATTCCTGCCCCAAAGGGTGCTCAGGCATTGGAACAGGCTGCCCAGGGCAGTGCTGGAATCACCATTCCTGCAAATGTTCATACACCATGGAGACGAGGCCTCAGTGCCATGGGTCAGTGGTGGCCTTGGCAGTGCTGGGGAAGGGTTGGACTTGGTGAGCTTACAGATCTTTTCCAGCCTGATTGATTCTATGATTTTATGTTACTGGCTGCACCACAGGGCACTGCTGCGTGCAGCACCTGCACAGATGTAACAGAATCAATAACACTGAGATGCTTTCAATTAATTCCTTCATTTTGGTGGAAATTGTTGGAATTTCCTATTTCAGAAGGGTGAAAATGCTTTGATTTATGTGTTTGTCATTTTTACCTTAATGGACAGAACTAGTTGATATCAATAGGAAAATACTTCATTGTCTGAAACACGATTTCTTCAACCCAGACTCCCTTGTGGTAATCTGGGGCCATCCGAGTGTGAGCTCCTTTCTACAATTCATCCTCTTGAAGGAAGGATGATCTTGGCTCTCCTTCATTTTTCATCTGATCCTGAGTTTGAACACATTGGGGCTTTCTTCTCTTGCCTCACGTATTGTCCCCAGGGGCCTGTCACCTCTGCACAGGCTCTACCTGAGGAGTGGAATGTAACCTGGTTGTCCAGGGCAGGCCGCTAATTACAGCTTTAATTTGATTGTGTTTAGGAGGAGACAGCTATCCAGCCCTTTCTTACTCGTAACTATGGATCTGAAGAAAGGCTTGATAACAGATAAGGTGTGCTGACAGACAGGATGGCCCTATGGCAACTTGCCCATCAGGTGAGTAAAACCTGCTATTGATGAGCTCTATGAAAGGATGACTGTTGCTATAATGATACATGTAGATAAATATAGCTCTGTGTCCACATACACATACACCCATTACGTACCCACACACATATGTGCTTCTATGTGTTATTAACAGAATCAGTTCCAAAAAGCACTTAGAAAAGAGGAGAAAAGGTGTGGTTTATACTATTCCTGTGCATACACTTGCTAACATAATGCATGCTTCAGTTCCTCTGGGTTCTTCTTAAAGAAGTTACTAATGCATAAGCAGTGCAACTTAAACCCAACTGGAATCCCAATAGTTTCTTGCAATGCCTACAGTTTTGTGATAAGCAAAAACATTGCACTTTGAAGGAGCAGAAATGACCTATCGTTTTATACAAAATCAGCTGTTACTATACAGTGAGAAAATAAAAGCAAAGGCCTGTGAAATACTGCAAAAGTTCTGTTCATTTTGCAAATGGGAAGCTGTGGTTTTATTAGTCACAAATGGTTGCAGCCCCATTGCTTTGAAAGGGAAACAGCTGATTTCTATCAGTGGAAGATCTGTCTTTGAGTTGTAGATGTTTTATTCAGAGTTCCTGGACCACAGCACATTCGAAATCACTGTGGTAGATTTACCATAAATATTCAGGTTCTGTGGTGTATTATTCCTTGAGTAATCCTATTAATTTTAGAGGCTTAAAAGTCCTCAAGAGAACAGATTGCCCTGGAAAGAGGAAGAGCTGAGCAATCTGGAGTTATGGAGTCTCACCACAGCCTGCTTTCCAGTGCGGTGATGAACTTCATTGCTGCAGCAACAGCTCTGCTCCTTGTTCCATGCATTACTGTTTGCCAGCTGTGCTGGGTTGAATACAGCACCTCCTGAAACTGATAGGAGCCTTTCCCCTGCCTTCAACAGGCATTGGGTGTTTAGGGATCTTGAACTAGATCAAATAGCAGCTATTAATGGAGCCTGGCCTTCTTCCAGCTTTAGTTGTTGCCTGTGGTGCTTATGCAATCTGCTTGGTGTATAATTTTCTCTCATTTCATAAAAGAAAGAGAGTGACTCAGAGCTGTGCTATGCCACTTGGTAGTTTTGTTTGTGTATTGTCACTTACCTTTGTATTCAGAGAAGATAAATCCAACAGCCACCTAGTTACTGACCCTTTCTACATGTGTTTATGTATATGAAGGCTGCTGTTACATTTATATGACTGCCCAAAATGATCATGAAAGTTCAAAGCTATGTTCATGCTCTCTTAAAGTACTCATTTTTCAATACTGGGGCAGATGTTTGGTGCTGTTGGGAGAAAAACCACAAAACCTGGTCCAGTTTTGGTGCTGAGGCTGTGTCAGAAATGGAGCTGGTTGAAATAGTCCTGATTTTAAAAGTAATTCAAATATTGGGCAAAGGAAAAAGTAATAAAGACAATAATGGCAAGAAGTATTTCAGTTAAGTAGATTGTATGTTCCTCCACTCTGTTAGCAGCTGAAGAGCAGGGATGCAGCCGGTGAGGAGCCCCCCAGTGTCACAGGCGCGTGAGTTTGGTATTGCAGATGCTGTGTGTGTTTTCTGCACTAGTGATTGTAGAAGGCACAAAGACATCCTCCAGAGTTTGGTAGCTCTCATCACACTAAGAGTTTTCTCCCATTTTGCTCTATTTCCACCAGCACTTTGTCCTGCTTACTGCTTTTTCCCTCCAGTTCCTTGAATGAAACAGGTGCTTCGCAGAATGACTGAGTGCTTCCAGCTCTAATCGCTGTCTCTCACAAATGGATCTATTGTGCTGTCTGGTGGATTAATAGGAGGTTAGGTGCTTAAAACAACAAACAGTGAGTACAAACAGTGGGAAGGAAGGGGGAAGGAGTAAAGCTGCGTGTGGTTGATGAATGAGATGAAGTCATTTATTTAGCAGGGGTGATACAGTAGTCAGGAGATACGATGGGAGGAAGGGCTTCTTTTAAGGAAATAATGTATTACACCACCAAGGACTCGTATTCCACCAGGCATGAAGCAAACCACAACATATCTCTTAGTGGCCAACAAGAAAAGATCCTTGGTTTTGAAGCCTTGGAGCTCAGGTGCAGTGAAAGAGAATAGGGGCTCATTGTTAAGGCAAGGATCAGCACTCCCTTTTGTTCATTCCCCTGCCCCCCTCTCCTCCTTTGGCACTACAGTAATAATATCTTGTCACTCCTAAGACATGCTGGCATACATCACTGACTGATGGATGTTCAGTCAGTGAATGTACTAAAATGGTTTGTTTCTGTTGATGTATGTCTCTGTAGACTCCTCTAATGGGAATGTAAATAAATGAACCCTTCACCAGTGATTTCTTTCACTGTAGTCCAGTTTAACCTCTGAGTGTCTTCAAATGCTTTAGTGCCTTACATTACTACAGCTTTTGCCTTCTTCTGGAGTTTCATGCATTCCTTTTGCTGTATGTGTGGGCAACTTTATATGGATGCAAGTAATTTATTGAAATCAGTATCACTAAAACAAGAGTGAGAACTTAAGATGGGCAGTCAAGAAAGGTAAGGGTTTAATGTCCACTGAGTTAAATGGATTTCTCATGCTTTCCCTGGGACCTGTAGAGGGGATGACAAGCTCTTGGGATTCGTTTCTTTTGTGTGAAACCTGTGTGGTTTGTACGTGGTTGTGAATCATAAAACTGGGATGTTTTTGCCATAGTTAGTTCTCACCAGTACATGAATACTACGGGGGTATTTGTTCTCAAGACCCTGGAACTCAAAAGGGTCTTTGGAAAATACCCAGGAGGAATATATTTACCCTTAATGATAAACCAACAATAGCTTTCACGGAGAAGATAGGCCCTAATGCGTTTATTCCCAGGAGGTTTTTTTTCACCATAAGTGTACAGGAAGCAGAGTTTTGAAAGGAGATGAACACAGTTTTCACAGCTCCATTCTAGACTTTGTAGTGCTTGGACTTGCGCAGCTGACCTACTGGCCAAACCCCATTTCTTCAGCTCCCCACTTAAAGAGGCTTCTTTCTGTTCATCATGGAGAAGAGAAGCTGTGTTGATACCTCAGAGCAGCTTCCAGTATCTGAAAGGGGCCTGCAAGGGACTCTTCACCAGGGACTGTAGTGATAGGACAAAAGGTGATGGGTTCAGGCTTTAAACAGAGGAAGTTCAGGTTAGATATAAGGAAGAAGTTCTTTACTGTGAGGGTTGTGAGGCACTGACACAGGTTGCCCAAAGAAGTGGTGAATGCCCCATCCCTGGCAGTGTTCATGGCCAGGCTGGACAGGGCATGGAGCAACCTGCTCTAGTGGGAGGTGGGGAATTGGAACTGGATGAGCTTAAAGGTCCCTTCCAACCCAAACCATTCTGTGATGCTATGATTCTTTTCCAGAGAAACTTGTGCACCAGCAATAAAGAGGTTCTGGAAATGGAAGGTAACAGGCCTAATGGTGTCAGTGTAATTTCAGTTGTTGCTTGGAAAAATTGCAAAACTGATTGCAGTTTCCCCTCCGTTTCCATAATCAGACAAATCAGTGATGGAATAGGGTATGTTTGCACAGCAGAGATGGTACACGGCTGCAGAAACGCTCACCAAGTGCAGAGCTCTCTCTGATAGTATCTTTGTAACCTCATAACAACTTCATGTGTTGGGACAACATACTGTTGTATCATCTATCTGAAGCAGAGACAACTAAAACCAGCCTTTTCCCATTTCAGCCTCTTATATGTAGGAGATGCAAATGCCAGATTTTAGCAGGAGACCAACTACTGGCATAAATTAGCCTTTCATGAAATGCTTTTGCTAAATCTTATCTGTTCTGGAGTTTTCAATGCAAATGTAATCACTAAGGGAGCAAATCATCTTCCTACAATATGCTGTATATTTTTCAGCCTGTGTGCTTGCTGACCCTGCTATTTAAAATCTGTATCCTAGAATAGGGAACTTCCTATCCCCACTCCCTTCTCCTATGTATTTATTGTAGTGGAAACATAAGAACTTTACTGAATGGTTGACTCTGAGGACACTGGAACAGAGCATCCAGTATCTCCATATCATTCCTTCGTTATTTATGGTTGCAGTGTCTTAGCATGCAGCACCAGATGTGAGTAAGAAGAAGGAGGGGTGCAAAAGAGAACTTCAAATGACTGTGATGAATAGTTGAAAGTGAACAGAGGGGCTTTTAAAACTCTCTTAAAGAAAGCCTAATGCTCTGCTTCCCTAAGCAGCAGGCTACTGATGATGGAAAAGTCACAGACATACCTGCAGAGATTTGGGAAGCTCTTGTTTCAGGTCTTTATGGCAGCTAAAAAGAATTCCTGTGCTCCTGCCAACTTGGTTGGTGTGTCCAGCTTTTCTTCCTTGCATTTTACTCTGTAGGGACAACATGAAGTGACTTGGACTGTGCCAGCTTCCAAACTGTGTTTATTCTTAGTAAGCTACCCCCACCAAGACCAAGCGCTGCTTGTGCCTGGTATTTTGCCGTCAGGATGGGTATGTTGTAAGCGATGTCACATAGAGGGAAGAATTCTGATGGGAAGAGTTTGTTACCAGGACTGTAACCAATGAGACTGAATTATGTGGTCATAATCTTCTTGTCCAGCGTACCATCAATGTGTGAAACAGAGGGCTTGAGCAGGAGCGTTGAGGAGGACTGCTGTCTCCTGGCTGCATTTGATTTCTGGTGTGGTAACACAATACACCAGGCCCTGAAAGCCCTGAATCTTCTTTGCCTTATTAAAAACAAGTAGTGGCATTTTATTTGACAGCTACTGCCTGTACTTCCCTAATGGCACTCTTGAAATCCACTTAACCTACGATGTATCCCCATGGGCATTGTCCCTTATGCCACTTGGCTTCCTACCATGGTGTGTGTGTAGGGACTGAGTAGATACATGGTGGTGGCTGAATCCTGGAGGTAAGGGTGAGCTTGTTGTGTGGAAGTGGGGTCAATGGGAGCCTTTAGGTATTATGGCATGTGGGCAGCACAGCATGTAAAAAGTGGTGCGTACAATGGCCTGAGCATCAGGGCTGCCTTAACTGGTGATTTCCTTGGTTTATGCTGATTTCATTGGTAGGAAAATGCCCTCAAAGAGCTTTAGCTCTAAAGTTAACACAGTCTTTGTGTGGGTGAACTAATTGGTGTAGCAGGCCACACCTCTTCACACAGGCATTTAAGGAAATGGTAAAGCAAATAAGCTTGGTGGTGCCAAAATGAGAGCGATGGCTGATGAAGCCCTGATGGGGAGAACAGCCAAACAGTGTGAATGGAATGTCAGTAAGTATAGAAGTTAAAAATACACATCTCAAACGCTGAGGACACCCTGGGGACTAAGAAGCTATATTGATACTAGACTTCAAAAGATCCAAATAAACAGTGGGATTTTCTCAATGCACAGAAGTTCATACTTGTGTTGTCAGAGCCATGGTATTTCTGCACTGCAAATCCCAAGGCAGATGCCTAAAAAAACAGTCCAGATAAGTTGCTTCTTATTTAATTTACATTCATAATTGCTTTTATTTCATATTCATTTATCTTAGAAACTTAGTGTTAGATTCATTCTGTGAATCCCAGATCCCTGCGTTTCTGGAGATAACGTTAATGCTTTTTTTAGGGGAGAGTGCATGGCTTGTGTGGTCCTCGGCAGCATTTCAGAGCACTGGAGTTCAGCTTGCGGCTGTGCCAGATGACCTTGGACAAGTAAAGCAGGAATAATAACATTGATTTGCTGTGTGAGATACTTTCAGATGCACAGATGAAAAGTACCAGAGAAGAGCGAGGTGTCTAAAGCCAGGCTTTTCCTGGATGCTTCTCATGCTAAGTGTTAGCAAGACCAATGTGTCCCTTCTCTCAGTGCAAGTAGCTTCTCAGTTCTCAAACGCTGGGTAGGCTGCGGCTTTGTCTCTATATTATAGACAAAAGAGGACTGTTGGTGGTGTGTATATACAGTGCCTGGATGGAAACTGCTGGAAACAGCTACAATTCTGGTATCTCTATCTGTGTTACTTAGCCCAGCCTCTCTTTATGATGAGCAAAGAGGATTTTAGAAGATGAAATTATTGTCATATAATATTTATATATGTATTTATATACATATAATTATTATCATTGAAGCAACCTATTTCAGATGTCTGCTTTAGGATGAGATTACTTTTGTCTTCAGGTACCTGTTCTCTCTGATGCTCACCAAAGAAGTTTACTGTGATTACCTGGACCCTGCCATGGAGTCTTAGCGAAAGCACCTAGTGTCTCCTTGGTGGCTGTAGTGGGCAGTGGCAGTTGGCTTTCCACTGGTTAGATGTGGTGGAAAGCTGGGAGTTATATTTGCAGATGTATTTTAACTCACTTTGATTTATCAAGAAAGAATTATAGTAAGGTAGGGAGAAAAGTGTTTATATTAATGCCCTTCTTGATCTAATGGCGAAGCTCAGATAGTAGCAAAGGCATGACAGATGCAGACCATAAAAGATAATAAAGTGGATCATTTTCTTTTCATAGTACAGAATCTGTGGAATAATTTTCCATGATACAAACCCCTTTGTATCAGGTTTTTAGGCTGCATTAATGGATGACTGTATTCTATGTATAGGTCAGATTGGTGAATTGTAACAGTACTCTCAGAGATGAGAACCCCAAGTGCTGCTCTAGAGGAAACCGAAAAGTTTGTTGTTCTTATGACAAAGTGTATTTATGATAAAAGCCAACCTCCAAACAGGAGACAAATGACACACATTTTATGAGTGTGTAAGAATGGCAACTTGTTGCTGCTGGAGGAAGGACCTCACTCATGGCAGTACAGCTCATGGGTAGGTTGGCATTCATTAAAATAGCATCATCATAGTGTTAGCAGTCTGCACATCTTCATATAAAAGCTTAATTAACTCTGAGAACACAAAACCCCCATGTTCTCCACATGCTATTTTGCCCAGACGAAGTTTTTCAACAGAAAATGGAAGAAAATACATAAAACCATGATAAGGTTTTAAACAAAGCGCATTAAAGCAGCATCTAGATTCACCAGAACAAATCCGGGACCGCTGTGCTCTACAAGTGAATAGTACCAGCCATCCCCTGCTGTGCAAACATCTGAAAAGCATGGGGGAGCAGTGTTCTCCTCTTGTGGATGGCTCTGGCCATGGGAGTTGTTAAGGTGTGAAAGGGAACGTCGTGTCTATCTTAGAGAGCACCATAGTTTCAGAGCACAAAGAAAAATGCCCTTCATAACCTGTTTTGTTGATACATCCAAACTATTTGCATGAGAACAAAGCTCAGAAATGTTGCTGAGCTTTTCTGCATGCATCCCACCTTGCAACTTCCCTTAGTTAATCTTCTCACCTTCAGTAGTCCATAGGGCTCTGTAGTGTTCTATAGCACTAAGCTTTGTCAGGGGAGCTGCTTTTAGAGCTGGATATGAGCTCCGTTACTGAGAACTCATCGGAGGGCAGTGCATGACAAAGTGGGACACTTGAAAGCTACACGCTGGGGAGAGGGGAAGTGCTGCATGGACAAGAAGTGAGATTATAAATGAGAATTGAGCTCAGCACATTTGGAGCCACAAAAATAGATCAGGGTTTGTAAAGGAGCACCCTCAAGGATCCAGAATTACAGCCAAAGAGGAGAGAAAACCATAATGCTGTAGTACCCTGTGATGGATGCACCAAATAGGTTTGAATTGGTCACTAATGTTTGGAAGGACTGATAACCCTTACCCAGCACTTTCTGCATGATGATCAGCTATAAATCTTCTTTGAGAGAAACAGAAAGTATTCAAATCCTTTCTCTCAGGAGATGGGCAATACTTGTGCCATTGCTCAAGGGCAGCCCAGTTTGAATCCAATTTTTCCTCAGTACGAGGCTATGGATTGCTCATGGTAACTTGGCTATTTCCAAGATGCTTGCTGTCAAAGGATGGGACAACTGTCTGAAACCATGGACTCCCATTTGCCCGACTTATACAATCAGCAACATACAATTCACTTCTTGGAATGGGCACGTTTGCCCAGGGAGGGAATAGAAGAAGTGTGAAAATGCTGTAGGTTGCAGACTCTTCTTTGCTGCTTTTCATGTTCTGACTTTTTCAGTCTTGAACGACAAATTTTAAGTTCCTTTTTCCTACTTGTTGTGGTTGTTTGAAGTGGAAAACTTTCCATTAAGGACTAAAACCCCTGTTCTAGTTGATGCTTTGCCCGTTTGTATTTGTGCCAAACCCAGTATGACTTCTGATTTCTTCTGAGCATATGTCAGCTGGTGACCCACCACACCTTCTCTTGTGTGGCCCATATAAACTGATGCTGACTGAAGCTTCAAAGAGTGACTTTCCTCCCTGTAGGACTCTACCTCACACTTACTTCCAATAAACTGCCATCCTCTCAATTTTCCACAAGCAGCAGTGTAATTGAGCAGTAACCTCAGTGTATGAACGTCTGTGTGGCAGATGAAAGAAACACCATTAGGCTACAGGCAGCTGGAGTGCAGTCATGAGGCGTAAAGAGCTCAGCTCCCATAGGATCTCTCTTAGGAATATTTGGAGTTTAAGAGAAAAAACTGGTCAGCTCTTTGATGGAGGTGAAATTCTTGTCAACCCAGGGAAGGGGGAGAGCTGTTTGAGTAAACAAATTGTTGTTCATCCAAAGAGTAAGGAAGGGAAGGGTTTCTCTTCCCTCTGAAGAGATCAGCCAGCTGTGAACCCCTGGGGTATTTCCATCTGGACAGTCAAATTTGTTTAGGCTGTTGAGGGAGAGGTAGCAGAAGATGCACTGTTCATAAGACACAGGGAGTCCTCTGTGTGCCAGAACAGGCTGCTGCTATGTTACAGAAAGGTATCTTTTAGGTTTTGCTGTCTTTATTATTTTAAATTAATAATAAAAGGATAATGATTCAAATACATAATAAAAATCTAACATCTTTTTGTTAAATTAATCTGAACTTACTCAGCTGAGATTGACAGCAGCTTTGCTGCCGCAAACTTACTGCACAAGATGCAGTTGATCTGCCTTAAAGCATCCTGGTGGACTGAAGTACAAATCTGCAATGGAGCACTTGCTCTAAAGTCAATACTTAGGCACGTTCAAGGCTTCTCTTCCCTGATGGTGCACCAAGGAGGTTGGAAGCCAGATATGTGGAGTGGCAATGATACCTGCTCTTCTCATCTTAGCTGAGCAGTCCTAGAGAGCCAAAGTAGTTTCTAAACCAAGTCGTATGTGTGTGTCGCCGTAGCTGTTGCCCACAGAAGTTGTTCCAGGTGGCTCTTTCCCCTTTTCCAACGTGGGAGCATTGCCTGTTTGCTTCTAAGAGGACCTAGGAACAAGCTATTATATCCACATGAATATCAAGTGAGAATTGCTTTGGTTTAGGCTTACCTTTTCCAAGCGGCTATGGAAGTGCTTGCAAAGCTGATCAGCAGATCTCTGAAATTAAGCTCCTGGCAGTGCTTTTGTGAATAATGGTTGTGGAACCAGAACCATAAAAGGCATTAAAATACTCTTCCTAAGTACACGCATCCATGGAATGTGATTTTGAAATGCCTCAAATTCACACTCACACACAGTCTGTCACCGTTCCCTGTGACCTTGATCAGGAGCATTTCTTTTAATGCCTGTTATGCCTCCAGATAAGCAGAGCACCACCCATTGACCCAGGCGGGTCATTATCCTCTTCCCCTTTATCAGGAATCCTTCAGCCAATTAATCACACACTGCTCCGCAATCTTGAGGCTCAATTATGCCTGGACAAGTGTTGCTCAGCTGTTCCTCCTGCTACAGATGTGACATATCCTGAGATTAGCTGTGATTCACAGAAGGTCACTGATTCTGTATCAGGCGCTAAGAAAAGCTGGGCTGTCTGGGAGGGAAGTGACACCATCTTCCAAGTATTTTATCACGAAGTAAGTGGAGATGTCTAAAAAATCCCGCTTGCCACCACCACATCACAGCAGGTCCTTTTCACTCGCTGTTGCCTCTCATCCTGAGACAATTTACCAGGTTTTTCTAGATGGAGATGTCAGCAGACTAATACACTGTTAGTAGCGCGCCGATGACAGACAGTAGCTAGTTCTCCTTTTGGATAGTAGATAGCTTAACTTGGAATCCCTGTGAGAAACCTGTTTTTCCCTATTTTGTGAACCCCCTTTTATACATAGCAAATAGTGTATTGTTCTTATTTTCATTTTGCTAGTTGTGACTAGTTTCTTGGGATGCTCTATCATGGACATGTTGCACACGTGATATAGTCTGATGGTATTTTTGACCTAAAAATGCTGCTTTTGTGAGGAATTAGATGATTTTAAGCTCCTTTCCAATCCCAGATCCTGGGATTTTCTTTTCAGTTACACAGAAACACAGGCAAATGTTTAGTAGAGATGCCTGCAATTCAATAGAATTATAATATCCTTTGGGAAGAAAATGGCCTTCCAATTTCTATAAGCAGACCTTGTTAAAGAAATTCTGAGGTTTGAATCTTTAAATATGGTTCTTACCCTATCTTTTCATTAAAAACCCCTCTTTCTTTGGACAAGATAAGCAGATGCTGAGTATGTAATCGTTTGCAGTAGAAAATTGTTAACTGTAGAGAATAACTACCCTTTATCACTTTCAGACTTCAAATGGGTTCTCTTAGAAACCCCTGCAGAATGAAAGCAGTGTTTGCATTGCAGCTGTGGATGGTGAACAGATAGGATCTGGTTCTGCCCCATAGCCCTGGCTGAGGGCTCTTTACACACTGGTGTGAATAGAGAGATATACGGTGAAGTTAAATAGTGTTTGGCGCTATGTATGGACAACTTGATTTAACAGGGGCTGAAGCAGCTGTAAGCACACAGCAGGGTTGTGTGTTAGCTCATAGGACTGAGCCTGCCACTTTGAGAGCTGGAAAGCTTCTGTCTTAAAACACCCAGATACTCTGCATCTCATTTTCTGCAGACAGAACTATTACTCCTTACATTGGCATCTAAATTTGGAGTGTTAACTAGAGCTGTTTGTGGGTTAGTTAGTGTAGAGTGGGTTAGTTAGTGTAGAGTGGGTTAGTTAGTGTAGAGTGGTTTAGTTACTGTACAGTGGCTTAGTTAGTTAGAAGCATAAGCAAGATCGGCTTTTTTTGGTCAGTTATTGCTCACCAGACAAGGGAGAAGTTAAAAGTGTTGTCCAAGGTTAAGACAGCTAAGAAATAGCAGGACAAGGAGAAAACCCAAAACTACATTGCCTGCCATGAGACCATTCAGTGGACACTGGTGAATACATGTGAACAGTTGTAGTAGTATTGTGGTTAGTGTTCTCATGCACAGACTAACGTTACACATTCTCTTTTCTAGGTTTAAATAAAGGAAGGATTTAAGTGAGCTCATATTTGAATAAAGCTCATTGGAATGAGCTTTGTTACTGAGATTCTTACATACAAGTTCTTATTGACTGGAAGGTTCAGGTTGTGGATGAGTCCCACCATGCTAAGATACTGAAAAATGACTCCTTGGAGAGGAGATTGCAGTCTAAGTATATGGCTGCATGAGTCCAATGTGATAAAGTTGTTGCTGAAAAAGTTATATTTGTATTTTGCTATAAAACTTTGCATTTTCAGCATACAGAAAATGGTGACTGGAAAGATGTGGGTGTAGAAGGGATATTTCACTTGAAACTGGTTATATTTTATTTTATTTCCCAAAATTACTGGATAATATTTGGGCTTGGTGCTTGTTCAATGGCAAATAGTGCAGATGTATCTATTTTTCAGGACGCAGTTATTTGAATTACAATCCTTCTATTATTTTAGCTGTCCAGAAGCTGCTGGGAAACAAGCCAAACTGAACTCTTAATGAAAATAAATAGTTGCCTAATTGGGACATTTATCCTAAAAGCCACATAGTTATAAAGATGTTCAAGAGGAAAGCTGGACACAAATGCTGTAGGTGGTCTTCATGGAAGTACTTTGTGCTGTTCAGCAAAGGAGGAAACGCTGCAGTGATGGTAATAGCTACAGAGCCTCCTCATGGCACTGCTTGAGGGCCAGTGGCTGAAGGGTAGCACCCAGTGGTGATGGAGTAGAGGCTGAGGAGCCAGGTTGGGACCGCGACTTTGAGGTGTCCTCTGTTGTGTTGTATTCTATGCACTTGCTTTGTGTTGTGGGCCTTCAGTGCAGGATGTGTTCCCAGCAAAGGCTCATGCTGTGTTTTACTGACTAGTCTGTGAGCTAGATGTCACCTCCTGCCATGCCTTCTCCACACAACAGCCGCACTTAGTTACAACCCTCTTGCTCACCTTGTAGTGCGTGTAGCGGTAAAGCCTCATGCAAAGAGAATATAGACTGGTTTTGTTTCTGCAGCTCAAAGCTCTTCCAGCCTTTCCCTTGGCCTTTAAAAATGATTAAATAGGAACCTTAAACTCAAACACATCTCCCAAAAACCAAATAGAGGTGGTCTCATCCTAAAGATGGAAAAGAGGATTAGAGCTGGAGGGAACTGAAGTTATTTTGGTGTTTTATAAATAATCATCCTATTTCCTATCACTTGGCAGTTCACCTCTCTTGGGGTTAGTGCTGGACTCTGCGTCTCTTTTTGCCAGGCTTTCTGTGCCGATCAGCCACAGGAGTGGAAAAGAAGCTGGAAAGGGGAAAGGAGCAATAGACTCCTAAGAAAGGCATAGGAACCTGCTAGGGATGCGGGTCGGAGTGGGCTGTGCAGTACAGCTGGGAACAAATAGTTTGCTGTGTAGTCCCAGTAAGAACCAGGCAGAGCTAAGAACAGAACAGATATGGCAGCTGGCTTCTTAGTGTGAAGGTGAAGGATGTGGAATTTTCCTATCAAATCAAGTATTTCTGTTCTCACTGCTGTACCCTGACACTTATCTGTTAGAGCATAGGGTTAAGACAATAGAGGAATTCATGAGCAGTGTGTGTTACAGGGATTCTAAGCCAGTCAGTCACAGGAGTTAGTGGGAATTAATGCAGGAGCTCTCTTCTGGGCTTCTGTGTGGAAAGGACACTATCCATAAGCAGGAGGAAATCTTGGAAACCTTGAATAATGAAAAGTTAAGCTAAGCTTTTACTGCTCCTCATTTTTCTCTTATTCAAGAAAGGGACCTCTTCTATGACTGAAAAGCGCAGGAAATTTTCCTCTGTTTATTCAGATCCCAATTAAAATCTGCCACATTCCTGCCAATGTTGCACTATTGAGAAATGATTCTTAAAAGTGAAAAATAAAAGCTCTTTCTCAGCTATGTCCCCCAACCTCTTTGGCTGGGAATTAAAATGTTAGGCATATAATCTGACAGGGATTATGTAGTGCTGTTTCTCTAGTGTTGGATCTCCAGTGTTGGATCTCCAGTTTTGGATCTCTGCTGGTCTTGGCAAAATGAAGAAACACTGAATGACATTTACTTCCTCTATGGCCAGGTTATATCAGCTCTTCCTAAAAGCAGGTTGTTCTAAAAGGATCACTTTCTGCTTGGAAAGAGTGAAATCTTTTTCTTCTTTTCAATTTAATTCACTAGTTTTAAAATAGAGCTTCATTTACAGTCTTGAGCATTTTGGTTCATTACTAAAACTAAGTCATTTGCTTTACCGTGTCTCAAATTAAAAGCTAAACAACTCCAGCCACCTTTTACAGGTGGGGTTATGGAGATGCAGAAGTATCAACTCAGTTGGGCAGGGTCACCCTGTAGCTCAGCAGTAGACTCGGAAGTAAACCCCATGTTTCCCTGCTTAGTCTAGGAAGTATCACCTTTTTTGGGGACACATAATATGTAGTTGAAATGTAAGATATATTTTTAGTGGTTGTGTGGATGAGCAGATTGTTAACTGTGGTATTGGCCAGGGAACATGTTTGTGTTCAGCCTCTCATTTAACAGGTGTGAGCGGATGTGATTTAGCACAGGGACTTTACTAAGATAGGAAAAGGAAGACAAACATTGGGATATCTGGAAAGTAATCATAAACTGCAATAAGGTGAAGGTATTTCAGCCAAACATAGACATAAAACCGAGAGCCGGACCTTATAATGAGTTATAGCAGTAGAACACTACCGTGAGATGAGACGGGGCACTACGCACGGAGCGCTGTGGCCAGTTAGTCAGCTTAAGGACCTGCTTCCCTTTCCCTTTCCCCCCTAAGGAATTACAGACTCTGTTGGTGGTGATTGTACTTTTCCTTTCCCAGGTTCCTCGCTATGGATGTGGTCAGGATTCCACAAGATTTTAGATTAAGGTCCTGTGAGCAAATGCCAGCATGCGTGTGAGCGGTGCTCTATGCTTTTCTCCTTCCCTCATTTATTACCTTGCAGCATCTGAATATAGAGGAAATTAAGGATTCAGATTTGTCCTTCTCAAAGGGGAAAAAAAGAAGAGAGAAAGAAAAAAGGAATAGAAAGGGGGAAGGATCCCACTAAAACTGCTTTGTGATTCCCTGTGGGGTCGCGACCCCATCCCGCTGAGACTGCTGTTCCAAAGTAGTAACTTGGTAGCTGGAGTTTCTTAAAGTGGTTGTTGATTGGCTTAGCTGTAAGAAAATCACATTTCCCTGGAACTCTTCGGGATGCTTTAAATGGGCGGATTATCCAGCTGCCTGATTAGAAGTTTGGGTTATGTAAACACCGAGTGTTTAGATTTAGGCTTTGCAGTTGAAGTCCAGGCAGCTGTTTGCACTTAACTCCATCAAGAAGCCCAGTTAATCAAAGAGCAGGAAGGATTTTTTACCTTCTTAAACCTGTGTCATTATTTCTGCTGTCCGAACTCTTTGGAGTTAGGCTTGTTGCAATGTCGAACAAGGTATTTGGGATGTTCTGCTGAGGAAACAGGACAAAATGGATGGGTTTTGGTTAGGAAGATGTGGATTTTTCCCCCTTCACTGTGACGTTATCGTTTCTCACAAAGCTGTGTCAAGCCTCTAAATGCCACCAGTTTGTGTCTTTAAAGCTATGGATCATTGCAGTGGTGTGTATAGTTACCCGATCTTGTTTAATAGCTTCTCTGCATATTTGTGTTTGAGGGATCAGCTTGCTTTCATGTTGATGCATAGTCCCTGAAATCAAGTCCTTTTCTGTTGGCCATACCTCTCTGGCAGAGATCTGCCCATGATCAGGGTGTGAGACATCTTTCCACACTTGGATCTTTATGCCCATGTTCTGTAGCTAAGATGATAATAAAAAGGAGATGACGTTTCCTGGTCTTGGTGCTTTTACACCAAAAGGACCCTTTTCCCTGTTCCCTCTCATGCTTTTCTGTGAAACAGCTCCAGCTATTTGCACGTTGTGACATAGGGTATGCACTATATTCGCTCATGGTGTCCTCAGGTGCACGCTCAGAGAGAGAAACATTGGTAGAGGAGTAGATGGGAGAAGGAGGGGATAGTCTGGGAAGAGGGGAGCTGTCTGTCAGGCCCCGAAGGAGCAGAGGGGACTGGGGAATGTCCATAGAGTCTGTAGGGCACAAATTGCTGCCGCTCAAAAGGCTGTTGAAGCCAAGGAAAAAGAGTCAGAGACAGAGATTCAGAGTTCCAGCTCTTTTATCAGAGGTTATGGGTCCTTTTCTGTCATCTTCTACTGGCCTTGGGTTTTAACTATGAAAACAATCAGTTGCTGCTGAAGTCAAACTTGACTTTTTGAGCCTTACTTGGGAGCCTCTTAGAACAGAAAGTAGAGGCAGATCCACCTCAAAGCTCTGCTCTCGTCTGTCACTCTCCTCCACACGTACCAGTTCCAACCCTCAGGACCTGTGGATCCTGTTTACATGGGATTTATTTTAGGGAATTCTCTACAGTGTGAATAGATAGCACAGCAGAATAACTGGCTTAACACTTCAGGATCCAAGCAATGAAAGAAATGAAAGAATCTTTGTGTAACAAAGTAATAGAGTCTTTCTTCTCCAGGGGAAAAAAGAAAGAAAAGGGGAAAAAAAACCTAAAAACTGGGTTTTCTTTTTCTGTTTTTCTGTTTTAACCCCTACCAATTTGGAAACTTCAGGAGGAAAATAAAATAACAAAACTTCCTGCTTCTCTCAATGGTTATCTCTTTATGTTCCACATCTGGTTGTTGCCATTAGAATTCTGCTTTTTAGTTACAAGTCACAACAGTAATTGGTGATTTCTATTTCTGCCTTTTTTTCCTTGGTTTTCCAAATCTAGAGCTATCCAGAGGCAAACAACAAGCACTTTAAGGTGCATCTCTGACAACATGTATACTTGTGATTAGCTAAAAATAATATATGCTTACTTGGTACCCGTCAGATACACTTCCTTATGCAGATGCTCGCAATTGTACTGTGTGCTACCTAAAAAGATATATAATACAGTACAAATCGGTCAAGAATTAAACTAGTTTAGTTTTGACAAGCAAAAGATATTAAAATATTGCATTTACCCTAAAAAAATCCTCTCCAAAGCTTTGCAACTGCCACTTATTACATAGTCCTGACCATGACAGCATCCCCAGTGAACTCTTGTGCTGCTGTTAACACGCAAGTGATACTACCTGCATCAAACTGTCCCGAAACCACTGAGGGCCCAGCTCTGATCTTTTATGGCCAGTGAGGAAACACTTAGAGAACGGTGGTTTAATGGGGTAGGTGTTTACCTATCAGTTTACTGCATAATAAATCCGAGACCTGTAATTCCAGCCTGACTTTCTAATCAGTGTCATATTGTAATTACAGAAAGCATTTTGTGGACTGTTATTGCTAAATATTGATTCGCTTTTAATCTATAAAGCAAACCTTAATTCACATTTTATAATGTACATGGCTTTCCTTGTAATTAGATCTAATAATTATGATGTCCTTAACTAAGAAAATGTGTGACCGATTATCCCAAGGAAACCCTAATTCTCATGGGGATCATTCTGTCTTGTGCACTGACTGTGTGGCGCCTGGGGACAAATCTATCCCTGTAAGAATTAGACTAAAAGCCACACAAATAATAAGCATATGGAGATACAATAGTCAGACGAGGACTGTGGTGACAAACTGGCATGTCTGTGCTGCCATTTAATAATGTCATCTAATATTGAGATATTGATGGATATTTGCAGACAGTTTAAAGTGATCAGATGGTGCTGACAGGAGGGTCAGACAGTTGAATGATCTTTTTATGTTTCCCCTCCTTTTGTTCACATTGCTCTGAAGATACACTTTATATGCACTGATCCCTAGGGTGGCAGCTGGCTATCAGGTTGAAATGATGCAGTTTTTGTTGTTACTGTCCGTATCATTTACTTTCAGTGAACCAGACATCTGGGTGGAACATGATATTGTCAGAGTCTTTCACGTTTTCACATGTATTATACCTGTGCTTTTTTACTTGCTTTGCAAGCCTCGCCTACGGGAAGGAGCAGGCAGTGTTTCAGATACCTCCTCCCGGATGATCCTGTGCTGTTTACCATTACCAGATGTGGAGGGCTCTGGTGTCCCTTCTGTAAAGAATAAGGTAGTACTTGGAGTTTGGTTTCCTTACAGCACACTGAGCTAGAATAGTAATACAAGGTGCTGCCTGGTCTCCTGTGAAATGCTTCCACCTTCTACCTGTGATTAACCCATCAGGCCACTTTATGTCACTATTGCTCCACGTTCAAATGTGGCTGAAGCAGCATTTATTGAGCAGCAGGCCAGGATGCGCTGCCCAGTTTGTTATAGACTTCAGAAGTTCCACCTTTGAGAAATGGGATTCAGAACTTGCCTTGAAAGGCTCCTTGCAGTGGGAGCATCCCTCTCAGCTGTTTACCAGCCAGGCAACTCTGGTTTCCAAATGCAGCAGATCCCTGGTCACTTGGGTTCCCTGGGTGGTTATTTCCCTTTAGATTGTGACTTCAGCTGGAAGTAGATGGGCTGAGGCATGATCTCATCAGCATCCTCTCTTTCCCCTCCAACTTTTGGGACAGCTGGCTTAGCAGCCACCCAGTCAGGAATGGGAGCAAGCCAGTCCTCCCTCTCTGCAGCGAGGCTGTGGCCAATAAGTAAATGTCATGCCTGCCAAGATAAGGGTAATAAAATCTCATGCTTGAGGGCATAAGACAATCATTGCAGAAGTCGAGCTGGAATTCCTCCCCAAACATGCTGCAGCATTACACAGTTACCTCAGCCAACAGTGTTCTCGTGAGTGTTCCAAAGTGTAGCTTCTCTTTACAAGGAAGGTCCCCTCAGACAGTCTCTTCCCCATGCTGAACCTTCCTTGTAGCTGTTCTAGTGCTTACTTGTGCACAAAAGTAAAGTTGGAAAGGTTGGGGTGTAGGTGGAACCTCACCTTGGTGCCAGTTGTGCTGTTGCTGCTTGCTGGTACCTATTTACCATTGATGTACGTGCTGGGTTTTTCTCCTTCCCTTTGGAGATGTGTCTACATCGAAGTAGTTTGTGCAAAACACTGTTGCTGTTGTGATGCAGCTGCAAGAGTGAGTTTAAACCGGCTGTGAGTGTCTTCATCTCCATATGTTCAAGACACTGCTTTATATCCAGCCATGGTGGAAATGTGTACCAGAGAGTTAGAGGTTTAAATCATCAGCTGATATAAATGGGCATCATTCCATTGACCTCAGTGGAATGACCCTGGCCTGTGCCAGCTCAGGAGTCTGTGGTGGGGAGGGAAGCTGAAGGAAAGCATCTGTGAGGTGTATTCATTCATTTGATTTAGCTTGTGAAGTAATGGGAAAATTTTCCTGAGCAGCTTGAGTCTGGAAAAGGGCTCGAGTGTCCATAGGCTAACTCAGGTTAGGAGTGTGGGCTCCCTTTGTGTGTGCCCCAGGACAGGCACGTGCCAGCATGCTCTGTGCTTTGAGCTGGGCAGTAAGAAGTGCACAAGCCTGGCCCTTTGCAAAATGCCTCCACTCAGGGGCATTCAGAGGCAGGAGTCTTCTGGAAACTCTTCATCAGGGACTCTGATGACAGGACAAGGGGTGATGGGTTCAAACTGAAGCAGGGAAGGTTCAGGTTAGATATAAGGGGGAAGTTCTTCATTATGAGGGTGCTGAGGCACTGGCACAGGGTGCCCAGAGAAGCTGTGGCTGCCCCATCCCTGGCAGTGTTCAAGGCCAGGTTAGACGGGGCTTGGACCAACCTGCTGTTGTGTGAGGTGTCCCTGCCCATGGCAGGGGGTTGGAACCGGATGATCTTAAGGTCCCTTCCAGCCCAAACGAGTCTATCATGCTAAATAAGATGTTTTAGTGGCGTTTTGGTAGAATAAATGTATGTGGAATGGTGCTTCTTTTTTAGATGGTGCTCTAGTGGTTGGTACTCGCTATTTTGCAAGTCCTATGGTATCAGGGCAGTGTCTTCTTGTTCACACAACCTATATGGGAACTGGTGTGAGAGAGATATCTGCAGACGCCTGTAGGTGTCTGTGATGTGAAGCCACATCTGATGCAGCCTTCTCCCCAGAGGTGGACCTTGCAGGGGGTTCTGTGAGTCCCAGCCCCGTGCCCCTGGTTACATGTGCCCAGGCTGGCACTATTCAGACACTTTGAGGTCTGGTGAATGCTGTGTTTGCACAGTGAATCAGATTCATCACAGAATCACTTAGCAGTGGCAGTAAAAGAATCTATAGTTATGATTCAGTAGAAAACACACACTGGTCAATAACCCATGTAACTCTTACTTCTGTTTATGTGGGGCAATGATGTAGTTGTGAGTGTCCTGATCTCTAATATGAAAGATCTACATACATTGGGGTTCCCAGCACTCTTTGTTTAGTAATCTCAAGAGCACAGCTAATGTGAACTTTGGGTTTTCCCCTTCTGAAGGTGAGAGGTGCTGCCGTGCCCCATCTACATGACAAACTGGAGTGGAAATGGGAAATACTAGAGTCAAGGGGAGGTTCTAAACCCAGCCTGTCACATCCATTGGCTTTGCTGAATTTTGGGGATAACTACCTGTGTTAATGGTAAAATTGGTTAGAATAAATGAGACTAAAAGAATTTGGATTATGCAAAGATATTGCTTTGCCCTCTGAAGAGTTTGCGTGTCTTCTATCTGAAGCAGAATCTTCTGCTGTGTTCTGCCCTTGGGGAGAAGGTGGAGGCAGCTATGGACACCAGGTCCTGCCACATCGGGAAACACAGCAGAGCCTGGGCCAGAGAGGGGAACAGGGACATCAGGCAGCGAAAGCTTCTCTTCAGCCAAGGTTTTCAAACAGAAAGAGTAGAATTTTGGCCATGATAGTCCCATCAAAGCTGAAAGCCACTGCAGCAGCCGAGTCATAGAATCACAGACTGGTTTGGGTTGGAAAGGGCTTTAAGATCATGCAGTTCCAACCCACCTGCCATGGGTAGGGACGCCTCACACTAAACCATGTCGCCCAAGGCTCTGGATAAAGCAACCAAAAGAAACAAGCCTGAATCTTAAGCAGGACTCCTTTATCAGAAATACTAACTATCCATGTCAATGAAACTAAACCAAACCCTAAAGTTTTTAAGTTTCCTTTTCCTCTTAGTAATTCCATTATCTTCATTTCAGTAATTCTACTGCAATTAGTGATAACTGTAGCACCCATTAAGCTGACTTTAATGTTGGGGGAAAAAAAAATCACACAAAATCTAAAACCAGCTCAAAGCAAATTTGAAACAAGTGGGAGCATTCATAGCATCATTTGCAGATAACATCACAGATTTTACACAAAATAAAAGCTTTCTAATGAATCCAGTTCTTCCTCAAGTTTGCCAGCCTTTTTTTCTCCCCTTCTACAGTGCTTATTTGTTCCCTGTGATATTAAATCTTACTGGAAGGTCACACCCCAGCCTTGTTTCAGATTGAGGGGTTTTACCACTTGAATAGCATAAGGCACAACTTTCAGTCCCTGTAGATCCAGGCTTTAGAGTGACCAAAATTATATATACCTGCATGATGTTTTGCCCTCACAAACTGTTAAAGCACACAAGCCAATGAGAGATAGTGACACGTGATTTGCCACTCAAATCATCATTGCAGACAATACACTGATTTCTTGGTTCCTTCATTAAGGTTTTGTAAAGTAACCTCTGTTTACTTTGTGTTTGCCAGGTTGCTGAGTCCATCTCTAACTACTCCAAAATCAAACTCCACCAGCAGAGCAGAGTAGGAAGCTCACAGTGGAGCTGCACAGTGCCTGCTACTCCCGCTTATAAATAGCAGCATCTGTGCAGCAGTAATTAGAAGCTGTAATGGAACGGGCCATGTTGCAGAAGTAGTTTGGCCAGACTCGTGTGGCCCAGCATTTTCTTACAGGCATTACCTGTTTCAGTTAAATGGCATTCTCCTTGTGTTTCAAGCCTAAGAAGTAAAGAAGGATGAGGGTACTAAAGGATGCAAAATGCCTGGAGCCTCCCAGAGCTAAGGTGATCAGATATTCATAGAATCATAGAATGGTTTGAGTTGGAAAGGACCTTAAGATCACCCATTTCCAACCCCCTTGCCATGGGCAAGGACACCTCACGGTAGGCAGTGTTGCGCAAGGCCCTGCCCAGTTCAACCTGCATGGTCCTTTCAAACCATTCTCTTTAGCTGTGAAAAGAAACGTGGCTCTTTTTTTAGTAGTTACTTTCAGTAAATTCACCAGCACCAATGAGCCCAAGAAAGCCAGTTCTTTGAGTCACTGGTTCAGTGTGAAGTGTCCATCCCTTTTTGCCAAGGTATACAGTGACATGTATTTACTCTAGGGGAGCCTACTCATAGTAAAGAATTCCATGGCATCACTTTTCCCATGGCAAAACTAAGCAGATAACCAGCTGTTAACAGAGGAGGTGTGGGGAGGGAAGTAGCCCAGGGTGCTCAGAGTATAAAGATATGTGTGTTAGCGCAGGGGGAATAATCAGCTCTTTGCTACCTTGCTTTGTCAGTGCCAGAGCCTGGCCCTAACCATTTCCAATTCTGACAGCCAGTTTCTGACCTTTCACAGTCTATGATCACTGTTCGTTCCTGCAGGAACTTGCTGTCCTTTCTCGTCCAGAAATTGTAAGCAAATACTGTTGTTATTATGATTGCCTCTGCAATATTGGCTTCTAGGAACGAAAAGAAACCTCCCATCACCACTGTGTACAGTTACATCATCTCAGCATCACAGCTGCCAACTCTTACTATTTGCTGGAGAGTCATTAGTTTTGCTTTAAAGAGATGGAGTGACCTCATGAGCTTCTGAAGAAACCCCACAGCTGACTGCTTGCCATACCAACATAATAAAATGGCCATATGGGACTTTGGTTGATTAATGCTTCAATACAGAAGCACCTGCGCTCATTGCAAGAGATCAGGTCCTCTGCGCTAAACCAAATCCTAAATCTGAGCTTCTCTTCTGTGTCCTTTTAAAAGTGGCAGGCTGAGAATGGAAACGAGTAACTGTTGTTCACAGTTAATCCAGAATGTGTTGAGATTCATGAATAAAAACCCCCTGGCCTCAGTTCAAGCTTCATTTTAAAGCTGAAACAAATTTAAGTGTAATTGAAAACAAAAGCTTGCATAGAAGTTGGGAGCCTTATTCTTATTTACAGTGCACACCCTTTGCACCTCTCCAGCAATGTGAAAGGTCTTGGAGCATGGCTCAGTTATTTTTACACTCTCATGAAGGGCCTGTCTATTGAGTTGGGGCTTAGAAATATTCATACGAGTGCAGGATTTGCCTTTCAGAGCAGTGGAAAGTCAGCACTGAACGACTATCAGGCACTGTGCTTTAACCTATTTGGGGTATCCAGCTGGAGAGTTGAGGGGAAAAATAGGAACTGGACAGTGGGTGGGTCAGAGGTTCAATAATGACATGTGAAGTACCTCATCTGTAGGTCATTTGTGTGAATCAAGGAGACTTTGGTTATTGGCTGGAAGCGATGTGGCCTTTGAAGTCTAGGTAAAAGCAAATGGTCTCTGGGCTGTCTCACTGGCCAGATGATCTCATCCCAACTGGCAGCATTTGACAGACCCACCCTTGTTTGACACTGTAGCTCTCACCGAGCAACCTAATGATGCTCCAAGATAATGAAGTATCCTCGTGTCCCTATGGGATAAGACCTGCAGGTCAAGGTACTCGGCATCCAGGGTGGAACAGTGCATGGAAAAGCTTTCATTGCTGGTGCCTTTCCTGTGCCCATTTTGAGGACAAGCAGACACAATCAGGCTCCTGGATGCCTGAATGCTGCCTACTGAAAGCTCCAAATTGGCTTAACCTTTACTAGAGGAATGGTAGAAAATGGAGAGGCAAAATGAGAAGGCGAAGGAGTGGTCTGGGAGAAACACAGTCATCATGAAGCTAGCAGGAAAATAAGGGCTTGATTATGTAGCTCCAAGAGGGCCCTGCCAAATCGCAGTGCAACGGGAAGAACCTGAGCTGGTGGCAGTCAGTTCATAGGGTGTTGACATCCTGTACAAGGGAGGTGCTTTCTGCACTGGGCTGAGCACGGTGAGTTTTCTTCTCCTGGCAGTGCCAATCCTGCTCACAGCTGGGGACTGTGATTCTGCTGTGTTGCAGGTTCCCTCTGTATCTGCCATACGTTTCTTATTCCATGTTTTACCAGTTTTCAAGGTCTTTCTTAACACATGAACTCAGGAGTTACGGGAGAATTTAACTTTCCAATTTTAAATGATGGTAGAGGAAACCTGGAAAACACAAGACTTTTTAAAGCTCGCTCAGAATGAAATAAAAGACCCAAAGTCAATGTCTTAGAAAGTTGGAGCACTATTTGGGAAACATGGGAGAAGAAAAGAGATAGAATCATAGAATCATAGAATGGTTTGGATTGGAAAGGACATTAAGATCATCCAGTTCCAAACCCCCTGCCATGGGCAGGGACACCTCACACTAAACCATGTCACCCAAGGTTCCGTCCAACCTGGCCTTGAGCACTGCCAGGGATGGAGCATTCACCACTTCCCTGGGCAACCCATTCCAGTGCCTCACCACCCTCACAGTAAAGAACTTCCTTATATCCAATCTGAACTTCCTCTGTTTCAGTGTGAACCCATCATCCCTAGTCCTATTGCTGCAGTCCCTGATGAAGATGGAGATGTTCAGATCATTGCCAACGCAAAGTCCTCAACACCATTATGCAACATCCAACACAGCAAAGCCTTGCTCAAGTGTGTTTTCAGGCAGCTTCTCCCACACCAATATTTGAATCCATGCTGTGCAGAGGAAGTCAAATGCAAGAACAGAACAAGTTCAAACCTTCTGGCCAAGCCAAGAATGTTTTCAAGTTCTCCCTCTCCCCAGAAGAGCCAAACCACTCGCAAATCCCAGCTTCAGCAATGTTTGACTGAAGCAGCACTTGTGTGAATCAACATTAAAAATAGACCTCAAGAATTGGAGCTAAAAAAATTAAAATAATCCTGCTGCCCCGAATTTCCTGTCACTCATGGATATTGGATTAAGTTTTGATATGAAATGTATTTTCCTGAATTGGAATTTGTCCTTAAATTACTTCTGAACAATGAACTCTTTCAAGAAAAAGAACTGCTTGCTTATCGCAAGAATTAATGCTGTGGTTTTCCTAAGTGACTTTCCATAGCTTATCAAATCCTTTCGTTCCTCTTAGTTGGAGAGGAACTGAAACATTTCTATCAGTTAATTCTCTTCAATTTCATGATTTTAAATCAGGTAATGTTCCACATTTTACCTCACTAAGAGTGGCTACAAGCCACTATTCATTCTTGTTCTCCCTTTAGCCCAGCGAAACTCCCTTTCCCCCTCATTTCGCAGCTGCTTTAACTAAGGAGCCATGGTAACACCAGTAGATGTGCACATGTTCTCTTGCTCTGCAGGATCCTGGCATGGTTATCCCATGATTGTGTTTCCACTGAAGTACTGCCACCTGTGGGGGAATCGGAGCTGTGATTCCCCTCTGCTGGGTGAGGGGATAGGGAGGAGTTTATGTCACTTGTTTGGTTCCAAGTCGCTTCCAATGTTTGGTTTGTACCATTTCAAAGCTTATGTAGGAGTGTCACATTGGTTATCTGTGGCAGTGGGGTTCCAGCCCTTTGACCTTCGGGTTGAGGCTGCATTAGTGTTAATAAGCTAAGTTCAAGCTATAGATAGTGAAAAAGTAGTTTAGCAGACTCTACAGGTGAAGTTGTGTCCTTGACTTCTGGCATGCCTTGAAGGTAGAGCTTGAGGGTCTTGTCATTCTAAAAGAGTATGTTATAGGTTTTCCCAGTAGTGCCTTGTGGAGGACAGCGCTTGAATCTGGGAACTTGCAACAAGAGGCTCAGAAAGCCAAGCAACCACCAGCATCGTGGCCTGTATCAGCTTCAGTGTGGCAGCAGGGCCATGGCAGTGGTTGTCCCCCTGGGCTGCACCTCGAATCCTGTGTTCAGTTCTGGGCTCCTCACTACAAGGGAGACATTGAGGTCCTGGAGCAGGGCCAGAGAAGGGCAGTGGAGTTGGTACAGGGCCTGGAGCACAGTGTGATGGGGAATGACTGAAGGACCTGGGGGGTTCAGTCTGGAGAAGAGACTACCTGAAAAGAGGTTGTAGTGAGGTGGGGGTTGGTCTCTTTTCCCAAATAACAAGTGATAGGACAAGAGGAAACAGCCTCAAGCTGTGCGAGAGGAGGTTTCAATTGGACATTAGCAAAAGGGTGCTCAGGCATTGGAACAGGCTGCCCTGACAGTGCTGGAGTCACCGTCCCTGCAAGTGTTCACAGACCGTGGAGGCAAAGCCTAGTACCATGGGTTAGGGGTGGCATTGGCAGTGCTGGGGAGCAGTTGGATGTCATGATCCTACAGGTCTTTAACAACCTACTCGATTCTGTGATTCTAAGAGCAGTAGCTAATTCCTGCAACAGCGGCAATGTAGAAAGACAAATAGCACCTGAAGACTTGATCCTAATGGAAACCCAATGGAAATCAACAGGACTTTTAATCTTTTCTTTAATGAGTGTTAAATCCAGCCCCAGAGCTTAATGATAGCAACCATTTGTTCCCACAAGAAATCTGGGAGCGCAGTATAAGACATAGATCTGTCCTGCTCTGAATGAAGATCAGCACATGGCGGTGTTCACTGCTGAATAAACTGGATTGCAAAGGCTCTTCCTATCAGGATTCAGTGGGGAGGATGAGGAAGGGATGAGTGTGAAATGGGCAGACCTTTGATAGATGGGCTTCAGGAACTGGAAGTATGCACCCAAAGTTAGGTGTTTTCCCGAAAGTTGTTTCTACCACCGGGGTAACAGCTGTAACTCATAGCAACTGCATCATCATTTATTGTTCACTGTTTCTGGGACACTGAGAAGTACAGGGAGGTCATCAGAGTTAATATATATGGTTCCATACAAAAACCTGTTCTTTGTGCTTTCATTCATGCAAATAACATCTTGTTTTCCCCTAGTGCTGTTGACGTGTGTGCCTAAATAAGATGTCATTTGTAAAGCTGACAGCAGATATCTACAAGTGTTTGAAAAGAAAAATGGGACTTCCTGATGTGTTTAAAAGGAGAACCCATTATAAGGGTACAGAGGATAATGCTCAGATTATTTTTCAGACAATAGATAACTTGCATAATCCCATGATAGACAGGATGTGTTTCACAGTCCATCTGGAAGACAATGAACACTGTGATTCTACAGGCCTGAAATGCTGGGTATTGACTGCCAAAAAGAAGAGCTCTACACATATGGTATTGAGTGGAAAAGCAGTCATGGCATGGCTCTCCCAAAGGAGCCATGGTGTTTGTGAGTTTTATGCTTTCTGAAAACAGCTTGTACTTAATAACTACTAAGCAGACCTATGTGAGCATTTGGCATCAAGTGCCTGTCACTGTAGTGGTATGGGTCTTGCTATATTGAACTGCCACCAAGGCTGTATGTGTTGTGTGCAGCCAGGCACTTTATGGGGCTGTGCATCAGGGCAATGAATTTGCTCTTTCTAAAGTTGTCTGAGCTCTCCTAAAGGGATTTTACTTGGAAGAGCCAGTCAGGCCAGGGAAATGCAGAAGCTGGAGTCATCAGAGGATGGCTCTGTATGTTATGGAATGTTTTATTGTCCTTAAAAACACATGTGCAATGTTGCTACTAGATCTCAGTTTAACCATTGGAAGTCTTGTATATCAGATTAGCAAAGGCACTAAGAGTCTCAATCCCAGTAAGTAAGTAAAAGTCTTTCCTTCTGTTGTCTTTATCACTGGTCACTTGATAATTGGACCAAATTGCAAGCTGGTCTTCCCTGTTAGCCTGTTTATGCCTATATGCATTAAACTTCTTTCTTTCTTTGCAAGAGAAAAGATTAGTCTTGCTCTTTGACATGGTACTGTGCCAGGTCCCAGGAAGTCAGGGGGAAAAAGGCAGTCTTGCACCTCTTGAATCTCACTGTCCTTCCAGGTCTGTTCACTGAAAGGCAGATTTATTATCCTTTATCTGGTTACCATTGCCAAAGAGAAACCTGCTGCCGCAAGGCAGCTGGGAAGAATGCCTGGTCAGTAAGATCAATACTAGCCTTGGCTTGAACTGCCTGTGACAATTAGTGCCTCCCACTCTACCCATTCCTGTGTGGTTAGCTCCTGGGAGCCCTGTAGCTGAGGGCTGGAACCTCCTGGAAGTTCAGCATTAGCTCCCATCACTTGAGGATGTGACATAAGGTGAGTGTCCACATCAGCAACTGTCTTCCCAAAACATCTGGATCATGTTAGAGGCAGGCTTGGCTGCTAACTTAGATGCTAGAGATTGAAGGTGTCACCTTTTCGGGGTCCATTACAGGAAGGAGTGCGTCATGGGGTCAATGCTGATACACATGATTAACAGGCTTTATTTCAGATATTTCTGGCCTCCTATTGCTTATGCCACCAGTTGTCAAATTCCAGCTCTAGTGTGAGCAAAGAGGAAGCATCTGCACACAAGCTATGTCCTCACCTTGAGGAATTAGAAAACCTGGGACTTAGCTGAAGAGTTCATGAAAGAAGCAGGCAAACTGAGTGTTGTGGTGATGGGATGTCTTTCCATGTCTTGACTCATTCAACTCCTGGGTGTCTGTGACAACCAACAGAAAAGACAGTGCCAAAAAGAAGCACATTTCTACACTCAGCTGCCTTTATGTTCTGATTAGCGTTGCCTGTTGTGGCATCAGTGCAGTAAGATCAGATTACTTGGTTTTACCAATTCCGTACTTGTACTTATAGTGAAAAAAGGTAACTCTGAGGTGGATTAACCCCCTGCCTCCTGATTTCATTATCTTTAAATATTTATGAGTGCTGCAGACCCACAATAGCTGAGCCTTTGTGATTCCAGCACCGTAGGATTCCTCTGAGGCAGAAGGATATTGCTTTGTTTTGTAGCTGGAAAACAACGGCAGAGCAAGGCGCTCCATGACCTGTTCAGGAGTACACAGGAACCCTCAGACAGAATCACGTTTGTATCTCCTGCGTCCCATTTCACTCATTGACTCAGATCTCCTGAGATCTCTTTCCTTTTCTACCCATCTGGGCAGCACCAGAAGGGTGTAGCAATGAAAAGCTGAGGAATCTAGGTAGCTGGCTAATGAATCGCAGTAACCATAAGTTGGAATGTGTTTGCTTGAGGTGAGAGAAGCATTTTCCAAGAGGCTGAAACTGGCATGCTGATGAAAACAAGCCGAGATTATTTTATAACTAGGAAGCTATTTAAATCTTTGCTTTAGTGGAGGAGTTTCAAAGGGTTTTCATGAAAGAGGAGGAAGCCTGGTTTCCTGCTTCTGTAATTTGGTTGTTCTTTATAGCTGATTAGAAGTTGAAGAGAGATCTGAGAAGCTCGTTGGAGCTTCCTTTTTTGTGGAGATCCACAGTTGATTGTTTGCTTGTAGGACATCCATTTGCAGCTGTGTGCTCAGTCGTGTTGCTGTTGGAAAGCTGCTGTGCTTTTGGCAGATTTAACTTTGGAAAACAAAAATCAAGTGGCACTTTGCAGGTTCTGAATTGTTCAAACTCCCTTTTATGATGGCACCTTTGATCTACAGCTTGTGCCTTCTCTGCACAGTCAGGTTGGGCTTTCAGTAGCTTGGTGTGCTTTATCTTCTCTTTGTCCTGTCCAAAACCCTGCAGGCTTAGCTGCCTTAGTGTCCCTGTCAACAGGGACAGACCTTACTGACAGCAAGAGTTAGACTATGGCCTTTGGTTTTCATAGAATGGTTTGGGTTGGAAGGGACCTTAAACTTACTTTGTGGTGCGGCTGCTCACATCTAGGCTTAACCAGCTCAGGTCCTGTTCACCAGAGGTAGTGATGGTGTGTCCTAAGCTCCCATCTTCACCAGAAGCTGAAGCCCGTGCTTTTTGGAAATACAAAGCTACCTCATGCTTGAGAAATGCATCTGTATCATTTCAACAAGTCAATAGGTGGGAAAAACCTTCCATAGAGATTTACATGAAAAAATAGAGGAATTTTTACTGTTCAAGACTAGCAGGTAGATGATGTCTTTGATTGCAAGCCTGAGCATTAAAAGCCGTAAGCAGCTACCAGAGTCCCATATTAAACACTGAGCGCCAACACAGTGCCTCAGATGCCATTGTATCCAAAGGGCATTAGCTCTGCCTCTAGAGTGTGAAAGAAACCCCTCTCTTTTCCTCACTGTTTGAATTGTTCTGTACAAATATATGCAAAATATCTCTAGTTTGTGGATAAACCCATTTTTTGTTCTTTTCAAGAGACAGAAAATGGGAATGACAAATGCTGCCTCCCAGGAGCTCCCATGCAAATGTCTTCTCATTTGACTTTGAGTTTCACGTACAGAAAAGCAGCTGAGTGCACACAGCTCCTGTTAGCTCAGAAAAGGTAGGAACCTTTAAAGCAGAATTAAAGGGAAGTGGCATTAAAAGACATTATGTAGTCTTGTGACTAGAGAAAAGCAAATGATCTTTGTAAATTGTCCTTCTAATTCAAATCCACTATAGAAACGGAGTGGCTCTCACTGGTATTTTTCTTTGAATCTAGTCCACTCAAACGAGGGCAGCTTTATTATGCAAGAGTGTCCTGGCTTTACAAATCCCATATGCAAAAGCAGTCCTCCTGCTTTGCATCTTCTAAAGTGCTGAAACATCAGGTTGTCTGGTCCCAACTAGAAAGGGGAGTCCCGCAGGAGCTGCTCGTCGGCTGGATGTCCTTGCTCTGCCAGCAGCGACTCATCTTCCTTTGGGTTTTCTCCTGCAGTGTTCCCCAAGTGTCATCACGGTTTGCAGTGATTTCCACAAAAGGAGAGCCATAGAAGCATGGAATAGTTCGGGTTGGAAGGGATCTTCAAAGCTGATCTGGTCCAACCCCCCTGCGATGAGCAGGGATATCTTCAATTAGATCAGATTGCCCAGAGCCACATCCAGCCTGGCCCTGGATGTCTCCATGGCGCATCCACCACCTCTCTGAGAAATCCCAGGATCTAGAGCAGTGGCTTTCAACCTGCCACCCACATATCCTGGGGAAGAGGCTATTTGAAGCTGACAGAGCTCACAAACCTCCCTCACAAGAAAACCTTCCTTCTTGGCTCACTATTGCCAGATGTTTCATCACTCACTGTGTCTTGCTGCATCTGCTTTTCCTTGTGCATGTAGACTGTGGGCTCTTCAGGGCAGGGACTGTCTTCTGCTGCGTGCTTGTGCAGTGCTCTGGTCTTGCCTGGTTCCCTTAGGGCCTACCACAGTATAGATCAGTTTAGCTGTAACTGATGGGAATGATTCTTGGTGAGGGTGCACAAACAACCAGAAGAATCCAGCTGGCTCCTTTATACACATGTGCCTTCTCCAGTACTAACAGCAGTAGAAATTAAGCAATTGAAACGGCAGATGCTTATAAAGACTTTGATTACCCACAGGAAGCACATCTTTTGAATAAATCAGTGTGGTAATTTCTTTTCAGACTAAAAGGGATATTGAAGTCAGGAACAAACTTGCAGTGGTTGGGAATATTCTGTGAATGGGTAAGTGGTGTTGTTTTTGGCAGGAGTTAATGAGAGACATCTTAGGATGGTAACTGCAGGATCACTGATAATACTCAGGCAGCATTCCTGCTTATTACTAGGAGATTTGGATCAGTGCTTTCTTCTCAAAAGGGGATTATTCCAAACACCAGAAGATTTGGGAATATGTCACTTCAGCATGTTTGTGTGTAGCGTTGGAATTAATGTTTGATCACTGTACTCGAAATGGTAGCAAGTTGTTAGCAGCATGTGGTTTAAAGGTTGAGTATGTTGCAAGTACTGCCTTTTTTAACGAAGGCTTTGAGATCTAGCTGTGGCGGGTAGACAAATGGGAAAGTACAAGTAGCAGATGACTAAGGCAGTAGATAACTTAAAATGGCTGTAGACTTCAGTGTGAAATGGTGCACTTGGCAGGTACACGTTGTACCTTAGAGATGTTTTCAGCCCCACCAGAGCTTTGCCTGGCGTTAGTTTCAAACTCCAACCATGTCGTTATGGTGGGGGATCTGATAGGCAAGAACAAGGTTTAAAAAAGCACCTTACTGCTCTTTTCTGAAGTGACTTAGAGGTGCAGGTATTTCAGTCTGATTGGCAAGATGCAGAGTCCTGCACAAAGTAGAGCAGACAATTCTTTTGAGAGGTGTTTTTTCAACAGAATGAGACATTTACTTGAAGTGAAAATCTTTTGAGTCAGTTTTGATGCGGTGTTTTATGTGATTTTATATATATATTTTAAAGAAGACTTGGTTAACTCAGCTATAAACGCTACAGTTGATTTGGCAAGGACTGAGGAGGAGATGGGAGGGCATTTGCATCTTATATTTCATTTGTTTTGGGGGCTGGTTTAAGGGTTGAGTGTGCTGAAGCACATTGCCTGAAGTATATCAAGAACATTAATTTGGGCCAGTATTGTTCATCTAGTTCTTCTGGTCAGGCCCTTTTCAAATGCCTTTACTCACCCATCAGTCAGGATTGAACTCAGGTCATGGACACTAGTTGCGTATTAAAGATGCAACCCCCTTGCGCATGGTTACAACGCATACAACTGAAGTCATGAGTCCCCTCCATGCCCATAATGCTTTATGGTACACTTTGGTTTCTGTCTTTGTTTTGGAGAGAGGAATCTGCTTGGTTGGGTTTGCGTGGCTCATTCGTGGGGATATGGAGGGGTTTGCATCTGCCGAAGTGCACTGACAGCCTGGTACCCGGAATGCTTTGATGACCTTTTGCTTCCCTTTTGGCATGTGTATGCTTGCAGAAAATTCAGCTTGAAATAAAATGCATCTCGCTGCTGAGTATCTGAGTTATTTAGTAAACATTTTTCCACATGTGCCTGAAGGCAAGCCTGAACAATACAGTGTGAAACAGTGCTTTCTTTGTTTCTTATTAAAACATATTAAGCCTAGCTCTATTCTGGACCTGAGCACTTTTCCATTTTACTTGATTTTGAATATCTTCCGGAGGAATCATGCCACATTATGCTCTGTTCTGGTTCTCTGTTTGGAGAGGCTGTAAAGATAGCTTTCCTCATTTGGAACACTCAGGAACAGCAGAGATTTTCCATGCCGTAGCTACCTGGAGTGCCAGAGGTGAGTGGGTATCTTCTTCTAGAGGTCAGCAAATGGATCTGGGCAAGCCTGTGCTTTGCTAGCCACTTCACTGGTGCCTGGAGTTCTGAGTCCCTGTTTATGTGTCCCCAAAATGAGACTTGCAAATCTACAGTCTGATAATATATCTTGTGGAGCTTTTCCAGATCAATCATCAGAGTGGTGTTGTACTGAAAACCCCACACTTTCCATTGCCATGTCTGGGAACTAAAATCTGTAGGTGTTCAACGCCAGAGGTTTTAAGGTACCCTTGAATTTCCTACCACACCTACAGCACCCTCATATTCCGCTGGCTATAAATTACATCTTCTCCCCAGTCCTGCAGAGGTTATCGCCTTGCTACTCTTCATTTTATGCTGCTAATATCCCCTGCTTACACCAGTTACTGTTTCTTAAGTAGATGGCCTCACTGATACATGTTAAATTAAACTCCAGGCAATTGTTTTCCCTATTTGCATTTAGGTTTGAATTCTGCTGCTTGTGTTTTAGACGTGGAAGGAAGGCCCGTGAGCTGGCCTGAAAGCTTGTCTGCTCCTTCAAATGAAACTGCATGGTCTAATACGAGCAATTTCTTCCACCTACAAACCACATCTCGCCAGGCTAGATGAGAGGCAAGCTAATAGACACTGCAATAGTTGTAGGTGTAGAACGTATTGGTCCTGAATCTCATTTTAGTGTGATGTTTCTTGGATAGTAGCTGTGGCTTTGGGAAGGTATGGGAGGAATTGGGCACAAAAGAAGGAAGCAGGCACTTGTCTGGCTGGAGATTTGTGTTTGCATGCTGGAAATTTCACCTACTCTTAGCTCTTATTTGAATTGTGCAGGGATGAGATCATGCCACAGAGACAGGCGTGAGTCCAAGTGCTGCTGGCCAAATGGACATATTATAGTGGGCCTTTATCATACTACTTTTCTGCTTATCATGTGGTTGTTACTGACTTGTATAGCATAACACTGAGTAAGGAAAAGAAGTGTACTGACAGTGAATAGAGAAAAATAAGATTAATAAGAAGAAAATATAAGGTTAAAGACCAGAATATTTCTGTTTGGAAAAGCTGCCATAGTACCTGGCTTTAAACTTCTTTCTTTAAGCTTCTTTAAACCTGGCTTCTATTTGGACTGATCCTCTGTGGTCTCCTCCCTTGAAGATGATAGATATATGACATTTGAAATGCAATACATGTAAGGAGTTTGGCTTAGATGAACACGGGAGGACAAAATCCAGCTCCCATGGAACATTGCAAAAGCATGTAGAAATGTCTTTGTGCATGGTTGGAATACTTCAGTATTTTGAACAATCAGTTTCTTCAGAGGAAGAAAGGATCCTTTTCATACAGAATGGGCACTTTTCAGAAGAATTGTGTTACAAAAAAGCCCCATTCTCCATCAAAACATCTGTGATTCATTTCCAGACCACTATTTGTAATGATAGCTAATTTGATTCATATTTTCCTCCTTCTCTTCACAAGTTGTATGTGAAATGATGGTGATTTTCACATATGGCTTTACGTTTCAGCCCATGCTTGTCAAACAGTTTTTGCCTATAGATTATTAACTGCCAGGTTGTTGAAAAGATTCAAGACCCAGCGTTGAATTGGTGTTGAGTTGCTGTGACATACTATAGAGGGTGGGATTCTGGTTGATCTACCCTTGCTGCTACTGAAGTCAGAACTGATATCTGGGAAGGAAGATGTGGCTGCCTTGGAGACAAAGGTGTGGTTTCTGCCAGCATATATCAAAAGCTTGGAGCTGTTCAGAGAAGCAGTGAATAGTTGGGCCTCGTTTTCAAAAGAACTCAACACCAAGCTCAATTCAGAAAAGCAGTGATGAATTCTGCCCTTCCCAAAGAGAATACAGGGTGGTAAAGAATGGTTGGCCTATTTGAAAGTCTGGCCATTTCATTGATGTATCAGCCAGGGAACTGGGTGCTTGAAGAGTGTGTGGATGGCAAACTGCTTCAAAATCAGGCTTTTGGTGCTTGTTGCTAACTGTATTTGCAAGAGTAGGACTTTCAAAAGCATCTCTAGAACTCAGAGGCTCAAATTCAATTGAAAATTGATTGTCTTCCTAATTCACTGAGGAATATTGTATGTAAAGGCAGTTTGGAGATGTAGCTATCTGTAAACATCTGGCCCTAAGATACCTCTGAAATTTGTAGCCTAAATGACTTGGAAGACAGGAAGTGCTGTGAATTTTGGTGATGGAGATGTTGGAGCTTAGAAGACAATATACACAGCTGCCAGAGTTCTTGAGTTATCTTGGGCATGCCCAGACCAACACATGCATAGCGAGAGGGGAAGACAGGACTTCCATATCCTGCCTTGCATTGCCAAAACAAGGTAGGTATCTATCTCTGGATGCGACTCTTCCCTCACCTTGTCATTAATCCTCTCTTAGAATTAAGGCTTAAATCCTGTCTCATATAAAAACCAAATAAATCAAGACAAACCACAAGAAAAACAGAAGACATCTGATGCATGTTCCTTTCCCTAAATAATCTTCAAATCAGGAAGAGCACGACAAGACCCTTCAGTGTGCCTTGCATCCAGCATTAATGCTCTCTCCTTGAAGTGGGAGAGTCCACATTTAAATCTTGCTCCAAGTTCAGCTGATGATGGAGCTTGAATGAGGTATTCAGGAGACAGCTAACTGGTACCACTGAGCCCTGTCATGGAGGGCAACATTAAGCACAGGCTTATGTTGGATGGGGTTTGAAGCAACCTGGTTTAGTGCAAGGTGTCCCTGCCCCTGACAGGTTGGAACTGGATGAGCTTTAAGGTCCCTTCCAACCCAAACCATTCTGGGATTCTGTGTGTGTTCCAACCAGGCCCAATGGGCACTCACCTCATTTCTGGTTCAGCCTGGGATTTGTGCAGGAGGTGGGCACTGAGCTTCTTGCTGCTGTTGACTTTCCCAATGAAAATGAAGTGTTGGTGAAGTCGGGATCTGGGAATGCCAGTCTGACGGGTAGAATTAGGATTGGCTCCCAAAGGGCTTTTTTGCTCTTAACTTCCACTTGAAAGTGGGACTTTGACTCCTAAGTCAGTAAAGAGCTTTTAAAAACATGAGCTTTAGCCCTTTTGAAAATCCCAACCTTGATCCCTACCCCCAGTAATTTACATTGGTATCATATGAATAAAATTAGCCCAATATGTTTTCTGGCATTGCTAACTCTGAAAGTCTTGACTATCCTTGCTGTGTCTGAATCCTCTTTTCCTCATCTCCAAACCACCTAGGTTTAATGGGCAAATGGGGTTTAATCCTCTGCAGATCTTTGGAGTCTTCTGTATTTTTACTATCAAATCTGAGGCATTTGCCTCACAGCCCAGGGGGAAGAAAGAGAAATAAGGAGAAGAGGGGAAGGATCTGACTGAAGTGGGAAAACCAGAGAGAATGATGAGCATAGAGGCAAAGGGCAGGAAGTTGGCTGCTGTAGAGGTGGAGCAGTGACAATGTATAGACAGAGGGTGTGATGGGGCAGAGTGAAGGTTGTCTTCCATCCTGGGGGCTGGTGGAGGAGAAGGGAAAGGCAGAATGCAGCCAGCTACAGGCTCTGGTGAGGTCTGACATATCACTGCAAAGAGGTTGCTGGATAATGTGCTATTGTCTCCTCTTGCATCGCTGTGAGAATGACGCAGGTCAGGCTGAAAAAGGAGGTAGGAATTAGTGAGGGGAACACAGGAAGAGAAAGGAATAGACCAGTGCAGGATAAGAGGAAGGCTGTGCTGCTTAAGCTGAATGAGGAAACAGGTAAAATAACAGAGAGAGCCAGCAGCAAGAAGTTCAAGTGGAATATGGCTTCCTTAATTCTCCAACCTTTCTCATATATAGGGAATACTACAGCCTTTGCAGAGGTAACTGATGAAATCACCAGTTGGTGTGGCTGGGCCTTTCCTTTCCATAGGAGCTGTGAGAGAGACTTGAGAGATCTGGTTTTTTAATATAGCATTTGTATTTTAAGGCCTTTTTTAGGGGACAGGGTAGACTTCAAGGGCTGATTGTGACCTTAAGGGAGTAGACTGTGGCATATTTAGGGATGAGAAGAAAAGGTAAAGGCTTCCCTATAGCTTCTATGACCTGAATGTGGGGGAAAGATGAGGGTTGATGGATATTTCCATAGCAAGCAAAATAATGCAGGTGTGTTCTTAATTTGGATTTGCTAACCTGAGCTAGATAATTCAGATTAAACCAGATAAACCAAAGCAATTGAAGAGCCTTCACTGTTATTTTAACCTGAATTAGCCAGCCCCAATTAAAAGCACATATTTGTAGACCTGCCCTGTGCAAGGCAGCCATACCCGTGCTCTTGCTGGCTCTGTACAGTCACTGTTGGAGGGTTAGGCTTTGGCTGTGCTGGCCCAGGAGCAGAGGGAGCTGGAGACATTGCCCAGGATCAGACAGGGAGAGTCTGGCAGAGACAGGGACTGAGCAGAGGCCTCTTGAACTGCAGCCCAGCGTGTGGGACTGGCTGAGCAGAACACTTAATATTGGGTTTCTGTTGAGAATGCACACAGTTATGAGCACTAGATTTCTTTCCCAGGAGCATTCCCCGGTACTGATTTAAAATGTACCATTTCCAGCAATATTCCTGCCAGAAAATTAATTTCTTAAACTATTTGTTGAAAACAAACAGGGAAAAGGGGCTGGCACCCAACTGAGGCAATGTAATGGTAAAGATTCAAATAAGTATTATATCTCTTTTGCAATAGCACATTCCTGTCTCTAATTATGGCTCTGGGTGAGCAGAAGACTCTGTAAAGTCACTCCTGGAAGGTGTACATACAGCAATCAGTGTGATAACAGCCTTGCAGATCGAAGTGGGTGGATGACTTGAGCAGTATGGTAATGACATATGGAGCCTTCCCTATCTTTGAGGCGAATTCCTATCTAGCTCGGATCAATAATAGGATGAGTGTTATTGTTTGTGGCGAAGCTCTGTAGCACAGGGGCATCCAGAGGCTGTGATATGTCAGGAGATGCTTACCATAGCATGCCAAGTCCAGGAGCAACCCAAGGCAGGAAGCAGTTAGACTCAGTGGGCAGTAGCCTCCTGGTGAGATACTGACATGGTGGTGACAAGGAGGTGACCCCATTCAAACTCAGGCTTCTCTCAGTGACTTTCATTTAAAGCCTGACACCCTTTAGGTGCCTGAAGCAAACACAAGATTTGGGGCTAAGATATAGAAGGATTTTGAGATGTAATGGCCTGTGATAGACAGCATATCAGCTGCACCGTCTAAGGGCCTATAGGCTGTGGTGATACCTTCCTAGTATGGGCTGACTTGCCTACACCTATTGCAGTGGAGCTGTCTTGGTTCCAGTAGCCAGGCTCTGGTGCCATGTCCACAGGCTCCTGCATGGTGCATGTGGGTGGGAAAACAACTCCCACCACCTTTCTTCCCTCCCCTTGCCTTTTGCACCTTTGCTGCTTGTATAAATGGCCTTTTATTTTGTGGTAGGTGCCTTTGGTTTTATCTTTCTCGTGCCATTAATTTTGCCCAGAGAGGTGGTGGATGCCTCAGTCCCTGGAGACATTCAGGGCCAGGCTGGATGTGTTTCTTGGCAATCTGACCTAGTTGAAGATGTCCCTGCTCACTGCAGGGGTTGGACCAGATGAGCTTTGAAGGTCCCTTCCAACCCAAACTGTTCTATGACTCTATGATTCTAAATTTCCTTCAGCCACTTCCACTTCCCCCTCCTGCTGTCCCTACTCATTTCCTTTCCTTCCTCCACATTTTATGCCAGTAGATGGTGGTATTCTGCAAGCTCTTTGAGTGCCACCATAGCTCCTTTGGTCACTAGCTGGCAGTCCAGCTCAGCAGTAGGAAGAGGTGTTAATATGTGCAGGAGGGGAGCTGTCACAGTGACGACCTGCATGAAGAAGAAGCACAAGTTCAGCCAAATTACTCTTTATTTGCCTTCTTGTTCGGCCTCAGAAGGAGCTGCCACATTGACAAAGGCCTAGGGAAATCAATTATTGATTGTGATGGATGGGATTTGGGAGAGTTTTGTGTTCTGTGGGGTTACTCAACCAGCTGGTAGGGGCTGATGTTGGATTTGTAGCTTCCCGTCAGACAAAGTGAGGGTTGAGAAGTATTTCTAAGCAAGATTATCAATGGTGAAACAGGTCTCTGTCTGGATGCCAGTTGCAGGATAATTGGATTATCAAAACTCAGAGCCCTTTAAACTATCTTGTGTCAGGCACCAAAGAAATGACATTCATGGTACTTTAGCAAGTGAGTTCTCTGTCAGGAGCCTCACCCCTTCTTAAGGGCAGGATACGTAGCAAGAGGTTGGCTGAGGGCTTTCCTCTTATCATGGATAGCGTAATGGGACTACACATGCTCTGCACCACATGTGATGTGACCAGTGAAGAGCCTTGATCCAGTATGATGGTACATTGCTTTGCAGGTAACAGGGCAGGAAGTGTTCTCTCCCACATCTTCATTTCATCTGCTTTATTAACTCGTGATGTTCATATTCCTCTTTGGAAATGATTTTTATTCCAGGACCCTGGTTCTTGTTTGAGTCAATGGAAGGGCTGTATAGAACTTACAGAAACTGGATAGAAATTATGTGAAGCATTAAAGCAGTAGCATGGAAGTAGCATGCAAAATTCCTTCTGAAGCAGCACATGTACATGTTCCATATGAAGACAGGCTAAGAAAACTGGGGCTGTTCAACCTGGAGAAGAGAAGCTGCATGGAGACCTCAGAGCAGCCTTCCAGTATCCGAAGAGGGCTACAAGGATGCCAGAGAGGGACTCTTCATCAGGAACTGTAGTGAAAGGACAAGGGGTGATGGGTTCAAACTGAAACAGGGGAAGCTCAGGTTGGGTATAAGGCAGAAGTTCTTTACTGTGAGGGTGGTGAGGCGCTGGCACAGGGTGCCCAAAGAAGTGATGAATGCTCCATCCCTGGCAGTGTTCAAGGCCAGGTTGGATGGGGCTTGGGGCAACCTGCTCCAGTGGAAGGTGTCCCTGCCCGTGGCAGGGGATTGGAACTGAATGAGCTTTAGGTCCTTTCCAACCCAAACCATTCTGTTATTCTATGTACTTTTTAGGTGCTGTCAGTTCTTGTTCTACTCTGTGATGCTTCCTGAAAAATCTAACCAGCCTTGGCCGAAGGTTTTAAAAAGGAAATGCTTGGAGTGTGAAACTCTTCTTGCCGTGCTTTTAACACTTCTGCAGTTCTCACATGTTCTGCTGTGGCTTTGCAGCTCTTTCCATCCCAAACCCCTTTCGGGCATGGTTGAGTGGGAACAGCGCCTGTTCCTTCTCCAGGTTTGGAATTTGGACTCCCTTCCTATGGTGAGCTTGATTCCAGGAGCAGATCTGAGCTAAATCTGCTTTTTAACATTGAGGTTATCATTAGTCAGTTCAGAGTAGCTAGAAAGTAAGAACTAAAATGTTGGGGTGCGATGCTTTGATAAACTTCTGGATGGGAAATTGTTGACTCAACTCTATGGAAACCCCATGGAGAACACTGAAGTGGTGGGATATTTCAGGTGTCTATTTTAAGAGCTTTTCCACGTCTTTGGCGTTCAAGAGTTGCTCAGTGCTTACTCTCTATAACAAGTTGTTTTATACTATTTTACCTGAGAAACAAATACTTTGCTGATCTCAGGTGAGAGTCACTTGACCTTAGGAGCCTGAAACATCAACCTTAGAGAGACCCTGTTTCTGACTGCAAGAGCTGCTGTGGTTTTGATGCCCCAACCTGTCACTGGAAACATGCTTATCTCTCTTTAGTAATGTACCTCAGCAAGGCGTCTTGTCCCAGGAAGTATCTATCTCTTTTTCAGTTGCAGCACACTATTGTTACTTGTTCTAGCAAGGAGTGTTTCATAGCCGATGTGTCTCCTTCCCATTCTTTCTCCCCTTTGTCATTCCCTGGGGCTTTACCAGCCCAGTTGATAAATGTTCATCAGCATACTGTAGATTACCTCATGCTAAGATAAGAACTCAATACACAATTACAATTCTATGTCTAAATAACAGTGGGCCAGGCTGTAATGCCTTTACTCTTCCTAAATAGCACCCACAGTTTACTACTGGAGCGGCTTGAAATCAAAATGCCATTCCGTGTGGGTAAGAATATTCAAACTGAGCCCCAGAGTCAACTCCAATGGGTTTTAATTCAGGATTTCTTTATCAGTACTTCCCTTCTTTAACTGTCATCTGATTTTCATGGATATATCCCAAGGATTGCTGTCCCACATCTGAAGTTCTTTGAATATCTGTAAAAAGCATGTTCTCCAAGGTCCCAAGACGAGTGATACCCCTGTCTCCTAAATGTTAGCAACGGTGCTAATGCTGCTTTGTCTCCTCATGTATTAGCAGTAGGACTGCTTCTTTTTTCCATGTGGAAAAATGCAATTCAAAAATCCCTTCCTCTGCTAATTTTGATGTATGCTTTATCCATTTTATTGATGAGAGGGTTACAGTAAGAAGCAAAAGCAAGAACTAATATAAAACCATAAGATCAGCATCTGAAATAATGTTTTTTAATCAAAGGTACTTTCTGATCCTCAATCAAAGTGTTTAGTTTGGGATTTTCATTGAGAGGGAGTTTTCAAGGAAAACTCCAAAATCTTGTCGACAGTTGAATTGTGTTGGTTGACGAAGCCAACATCCTTCAACAGGAGAATCCTGCCCAGTTCTAATCAGCAGTGCTGGAAAAACTATTGGATTCTGCAGAAGTCCCTTTCAATCATTAAAAAGCCATAATCAGCTCTGGACTTGCTGCTGTTTATGTGACTGTGGCCAGCGTTGCTGCTGCTCCCTGAAATGATCCTGCTGGGAACAGCCCTTCCTCAATGTGGGGTCGGAATCGCCAGTGGTGCATTCTAGCACTGATGGAGCAGAGCCAGTGTTTGTAACAGTAATGTCTGTAGACTTGAGGTTGATTTCCAGAGAAAAACATCTTGGGATAACTGAGAAACGTTTCACAAATCCCAAAATGAGCTTGCCTTTGGAGGAGCGAGCTGCAGCATGAGGAGAGCCCATTTCTAACCTATTTGCCCACTGAAATGCTGCTCTCCACCCTACTCAAAGCAGCAGACCCCACTGTGGAAGCAGAATGTGCTGGATGCTGGTCTTCTCCCTTGTTTCCTGCCCTGGGTTCAGAGGGATTCCTCCTGAGCAAAGGCTTGTCCATGTGAATATGTCACAGACAGGCTTCTAGTGAGTGTTAATTTTAGGGTTCCTGGCTAATTGCCAGGTAGACACAGGATTGACTTTATAGTGAGTACAGCTCACTTCAGCCACTAGAACTGTCAACTGGCATTGCTAACCCAAAGCATTAAGAAGCCGTGAGTCAAGCCTCTCGAATCATACCACTGGTTCAAGCTGATGAGATTTTGTACAATGCCTTCTGGGGTTTCATTTGCCTGGTGGTTATTCAGGTGCATGGTTTATGTTTCATTTTCTGCAGCTGTGGGAATTAGAGTCTAACTGGTTTGGTTTTTATCATAGCACCTCTGATCGTCACCCTCTGGATTGTCACTTTCAGGTCTGCATTCAAAGGGTCTCCATAAGGGTCTTAAAAGTAGCAGTGAGGCTTCTGCCTTGTGGCCTCTCAAACGTACTCCCAAACTTAAGCAGAACTTGCCCTGAAAACTTTAAAGACAAACATCTGGAAGATGCTTGGTTTAGACATTTCCAGGTTATGGACCTGGCAATTCCTTATCATGTTGACTGGGTTCACATGGCATGAGACGGAGATTTCAATCTAGGAAATCATATAATCATGTGAAGATTTTATGGCCCCGTGTGAGTATGATCCATGTTAATTGTGCTAATACAGCCTGCCATGCTTGCTTAAAATGTGTGCCAGATACCAGCACGTCGTGCTCCTGGTGAAGGCAGTGAGGGGAGCATGGGTCCTCATGGGGCACATCCATCATCTCTGTTAGATAACTTGCTGCATATCTATAAATACATAATATATTTTAGATGAGCATCTTTGAGCAATCCATGTTAAGAAGATAGAATCATAGAGTCCTAGAATGGTTTGGAATGGAAAGGACCTTAAATATGTAGTTGCACACCAAGATATTGGCTGGTTTATGGGATTCTCTCTCAGAGCCTGGTCTGTAAAGCTTTTTGATGCTTTCTTAGTCATACCAAGTTCAACAGAAGCTTTGGAGTGTGGAAGGGATCTCTGAGGGGTTTGGAGGTTTTCCTGTGAGTGAGCACATCTGTGTGTGAGTGCAGTGAATACTTCTGGATCGCACACATTCCAAGCTCATTGCATTAGGGTTTTGGTGAGCATTGGGTGAGGAACAGCAAGGGCTGACACCTGTAGGAGAACATCATGTGATACAATAGGCACTGGGATGTCCCTCCTAAAAGAGATTCTTTGCTTTCCTCATAAATCTTCCTTTTCCCCAGCTTTTATCCACTTTGATACTCAGGAAGGCGTTCTGCCTACAAGGCAGGTTTTATAGTAGATATGGTACTAATGCAGGGCAGAATGGAAGGCTGCAGCATTATTGTCTGGTTTTGTTGCTGTTTAGATAAAAGGGATTTTCTTTCCAGGAAGTATCATTATTTCATAGCTATGAAAAGCTGAGTAATGTCGGGATGAGTCTTCTCTGCAGTCCCTGTTGTGCACCTCTGCACAAGTTGGGCAGCCTACATAAATTATATGAAGCTTCAAGCTCTCTTTCTGGTCTGAAGAAGGCAAAGGAGAAAGTCCTTAATTCCTGCTGCCTGTGACTTATTGGTAAAATGCCAATTTTTGAGGAGTCCCAGACATGCTCTGGGAACCTTTCTGCTAACCAAAGGTATACAGGTGGTTTCTCTTGTGTTCCAGGCCTCCCCAGGTGTGAGCACTGTATAAAGCAGGCACTGATGCTGATGAGATATTCACGCCAGCTCCTGGCCTTTCATCTGGAGCTGGTAAGGAATCTCCTTTGAAAAGTTAACTAGAAGAAAGAGAGTCTCTCCCAAGGATCAGTGCCACCACAGGGAAAGCAAATGGCTCATAAAACAAGACATCTCACATCTCCATCTCTTTCATCCCCTACCAGCTCTACTGTACTTCAGCACCGAAAGTATCCTTGAATGCAGCATGTGCTATCTTGTATTAGGCTTCTGTAGATACTGTAACATGCAAGAGGAGCTTCAAGGGCTTTAGACTTGAGTCAAGATGGGGGCTAGGTGGTGGATTTCATACCCCAAACCCACTGCAGTGGGTAGTCTCTGTTTCGCTAGCAGGACTGAGGACAGCAGCAGATGGATATTTTGGGGGCAAAGCTTTTTACAAGGCAATAGGAATGCTTTTTCTCAAGAGAGCTCTGTGCAAACTCTGAAATCCCATCAAAATACATTGCTTTTCTGAGAACAAAACATCCGATTTGTTTCCCAGGTCTGTCTTATTTGGCTTTTCTTTCTCCTTTTGTCAAAAATATTATCAGCAGGATAATGCTGCATTTAAAACCACAGGGAATGTCATTGTTTCTTTAATCCTTTTGGTAGGAAATATTTCTTTCCCTGTAGTTGTGGTCAGAATCTCCTCTGCGCTTCTCAGGTGTTCCCTGTATCTAATCCAAACGGGCACAAGGAGACACTGGAGGCTGTCGCATCGGCAGATCTAGGTGAGAAGGAATCCCTGCAACAAACTCAGTGCAAGTGTTGGGGGAAGGGAGTAAAACTTCCATTTTAAGCTGTTTGGGAGAGGCACTGTCATTATGTTCTGTATGCATTAATGCAAACACAGAACAGGTTGGTCTGTGGCTGGTGCTTTTAAGGTGTGACAGCAGTACAAATGAAATAATAATATCAAGTAATCTCAGCTGGTCATTAACCCAGCAGTAAATGCCTGTTTCTTTTGCCAGGTAGGAGCACTCAGGGACCTCAGCTAAAATTGGCACCTTATTGTGCTAAGCACACACAGACACCTAATTAAAGACAGTCCCTTTCAATGAAGTGTGTTTTTTGGTATAGATGGGGCAAGACAGATAAAGGATGGGAGTAAGAAAGCACAATTACCCCTTTCAGAGATGTGGAGCTCTGATCGCACAGGAACTCTGCTGTACTACCCTAGAGACATGCAGTGGGTTAATAGGGTCTTAGGCCCTAGCCTGTGCTTCAGACCATCCTTCCTCTGCAGGAGGATGCATCCAGCTTCTTGTTGCTTAAATATAAACCTCATTTTACACTTCAATCTTGTTCCTCTTTAAGAAAACAGCCATCTCCCTGACCATTTTTGGTTTCTCTCATCCTCTCGGAGCATTAGTCATCATTTCAAATACACACAATGATTAAAATGAGTCTGATCATGTTCAAGTACAGCATTTCAGGGAGGCTACTTGGTATGACTTGCATGAGGACATGAAATGCCAGAAGGACCAGTGCGATCAACAGCAACCTTGTGTGCCAGAGAGCGGGTGGGGTCATGTGCCGTATACAAGGGATTCATAAATGTTTACTATAATTTGCTGCCTGATTGTATTTGACCTCTGTGGGTTGGCGCATGGGCTGGTTTATTGCCTCCACGCTATCTTAATTACGAAGGACACAGCTGAGAGCTTTTTGAAATGAAAAGTGACTTCTTTTCCTCAGTTACTCAAGCACAGAGGCTCAAGCGCACACCCGGTTGTGTTTTTCTAGCAAGAGAATGTATGGTTCGTATAGCCAGTTACACTTGTTTGTGGTTCTCCCAGCTGCTGGACTCTGGGTATGTGCAGATGTAGGTACTCCGTATTGGCTCAGATGAATATGTTTACCAAGACTTCGCAACCTTTTCTTTCTCCCACTGCTGGTCCTGCTTATAAAACTTGGCTCTTCCTGGCCTCAGCTGGAACTGGAAGGCAGAAGGAGGAAAGCCTCAGAAAGGTTGCTCCGAGTGTTTTTCTAGCCCAGCTGGATGCAGGTATTATTGGAGACCTCATAAGAAGGATTTTTCCAACAAAATTTTCACCCTGGTTTTGTGGACTGAGGGATACAAACAAGTTTTGAGTGAGGATCCAAACTTATGTTTCCTTAGCCAAGCTCAGACACTGAAGCTTTTGATGCAGCCTTGCCAGCGCCTACATTGTTGGACCACGCTGAATGTGTGACACTAAGCAGTTGTGTAGCAGGAATGCACAAGTGCTTGGACTTAGGTTTTTCATCATTCTCATTTTGAAAATGTGTCTGAATAATCAGGTCAGACATCAGGGAGATGGTTTTCTGTCAGCTATAGCCCTGCCTCGGTTGTGTGAATGTATGAGAAGCGGTTTCCAAGTTGTTGGACTTGGGACTTCCTCAAAGGCTCTATCTTTCAGAGGACTTTTCAGTGCAGCCCCTAAAAACTGAAGAGTCCAAATTGCTCTTGCCTTTCTTTTACTTATTATTGCACTTCTGTGTACAGGTAAGGTACTTAACCATATCTGTGGGTCTGGATTTGCAGATGCTGTAGCTGTGCTGGGGTGTAGTTGCAGATTTAGGTCCTTACAGGCTTTATTCTAATTTCACATTAGTTATGCTCACACCTAACTCAGCTGCAGCTGGTGGTGTTTTTTCCTCATGTCAGATAGCAGCACAGTGATTTTCAGCAGCTGGTTTCTGGGCCCCAAGCATCCTCCACAGGATCTGGGACAAGTAAAACACCCTGTAAAGCAAATCTAAAGAGGTTTGCATCTCTTCTCTAAGTGGAAACTAGCAGTAAACTCTGAACTTAAGAAAGGTGGTAATTCAGATTCTGTGAATTTCCATGATAGCTCATCTCATGCTCATTCCAGGATTTTAAATACACAATGCAAGTAGCAACTTCATGCTAAAGTGTGTTTTCTCTCCCTTTGACAGATCACTCGCTGAGAAAGCAGCTAAAGTCAATTCCAGCTATCCCATTTCTAAGTCTGTCTTCTCTTCCAGAGCATGGGGAGGAAAGGGGAACACTGAAACATCATAGTGTGTACGTGCTACTAACAAAACTATGGCTGCTCTGGAGCAAACCAGTCAGGCTGCAGGCAGGGAGGACCCTCAGCACATCTTTCCAGCTCCTTTGCTTCTCACACTGGGTACTTCTGACAGTACAGCAGGGAGAGGAGCGGTCCCCTGGTCACCAACTGTGCACCTACCTTGGAACTAGGAGGTGTGATTGCAGTGCAGATAATCAAATAACAACCAGCTTTAATCTTCCCAGGGTTTGGGGCAGGCTGGACAAGCCTGCCTGGGATGCGGCATGCATATGCAAGAGCCGGTGCCTGAACATTGTGTCTCCACTGCTTAAGGTATCCAAAGCAGCTAGATTGAAACTGGTCAGAGTGTTGCTGTCCTGCTTTCGACTGCAAAGTGGACAAAGGTGGTGTAAGTTCACTTGAGCAATAGGTGTTCTCCATCCCCAATTAACCGTGGAGTGCTCCCAGTTGTGCACAAACCTCAGATGCCATTGCTGTCGCTGCTGGGCAGCCAGGCTGCTAACCCAGCACTAGTTCCTGCAGGACTTGCAGTCTGAATGTGCAGGACATCTCTCTGTACAGGCAGAGATGGATCTGACAGTGGCGTGACTTCTTCATGGCCCCAAGGCCAAAATGATCTAAAAACTTAGACCAAATTGCCAGTCCAGACCCATAATAACAAGTCATTTTCCCTAGATCATTCATTAATAGCTGGGATCTGGTTATAGCCCTGTGTTACAAAAGGGTATGAAATACAGAGGACTTGACCATGGAGAAGAGAAAAGCAGGGGAAGGGTGAAAAACATCTGAAACTTGAGACAACAAAGGAGGGAAATCTGAAGTGTTCAGGTGTAAATAAGGATGATGTGTACACAGATATGCCTGGAATAGGGAACTGTGTCTGTGATTGCGCAGTACCAGAGGGAGAAGATAATCACAAAGAACATGAAGCTTTCAAACAAGCCCCTGTAACAAGTCAGAACTATCCCTCGGAGTGAGACTGGAGGGAAATCAGCATTGTAGAAACCTAGAGAGCCAGTTAGTAAAGATGTGAGTAATTAAACCTCCACTCCAGTGGCAGCAGAGTCCTGCATGAAATCATGACTCCACTGAAATCAGTGGCAAAAATCCCAGTGATGTCAGTGGAGCAGCTCCTGGCATTCACCCACAGCAATCTCTTCTGGTTCTGCTCATGAGCTGTGGGGCTGTACATGGCACTGTAATGAATATGAAGAGCAAAGGCTCTTCTTGAAAACGTTCTCTTTCAGAAACCTGGCTTTTTGTTTAGGTGCCTTTCCTTGGGAAGTGCCACTGTCACGTCAGAAAATACAGCTCCCGAAAAGCAGTGAGTTTTCAGCTGCCCGTCCAGGATAATGTCGTTCATCTCAAGAACGTGACCTGTAGAGCCAAAGGGAAGCACGATTTCATTTCCGATGGGACGCCAGAGACACCGTCTTAAATCACAATACTAAGGGGTTGGCTGGAACCCTGCAGTGATGTTTTACCTCCGCGTCACAGTTTTCAGCACAAAACCCCATTTTGTGCTGTTTTGTGAGCAAGGCAGAAGCTGAACTCGGAGGCCTGCTTGGACAAAACCCTGTTTGTCCAGCTGCTAGGCAGGAAAACTCAGCTGCTTCCCAGGATAAGCCAGCATCTCGCTGCCTCTCAGAAGGTGCATTGTCACCTCTCCAAGGGTAACAGCACCCCAGGTTGAGTCCCTGGATGCAGGAATCGGACCCGGGACGAGCTGTTACAGTCAGTAGAGGGGGACAGAGAGCCGCAGTGGGAGCCGAGCCCGCTCTGGGCTTTGCGGCTTTGTTAGCAGATGTGGAAGAAATGGCATTTTTGTTCTGTGTTTGTACAGTGAGTGATGTGCTGCAGCGTTGGTCTGTGAGCAGAGACCCTGCAGGCGTTGCTAATACAGATGGAGAATAATAGTTCAACAAAGGAGCATTGTCAGATAAATCCAACTTAAAATAAAGGCTGGGTTTGCAAAGCAAATCCAAAGCCACAAGAGGCAAAGACTCTTCGTTTTATCGGCTGCTAAAAGGAAGATGCTTAAGGGCCTGTCTCCAAAAGGAAAAACATGTGCTCATTTAATTGCATCTTTTCTGGCAAGGAGAGTGCATTATTATTATTTATTATTATTATTGTTGTTGGACATATTAGAAAGAGCTGTGTGCTCTAATGTCCTTCATTGCAACCACATTGATTAGCACTAACTGAGAATGTAGTATAATATTAACACGAGGCACATAGGACTCGTTTGGCCTGTCCTGTTTGTTACTTAATTAGGCATGTATAAAGTAAGAGGCACAGCACCTGTAGAGGTTCCCAGCGCCTCCTGTGTGAAGCTAGGGCAGGACAGTGGATGGGAGCAGTAACCAAATCCTGCAAGCATGTTTACATTTTGAACTCACCAAATCTTCCCAAGTGGAATGCAGGGTCCGGTTTCAGCCAAGGACCTGTTAGCAGTGAGTGAGAGTTAATGGATCAATCTGCTGTCTCTTGTCAGTGCTTTTACTGTTGACTTCTGGAATGTGTTTGATGAAAAGAAAGCAACTTCTTGAGACAGAAGATACAGATGTAGCATGTTAAGGTTGGGACCTACATGAACAATAAAGCAATGTTATCAGTGTTTCGCTTCCCCAGTGCTGCTTGCCAAAACTGACAAAGGAATAGCAGCAAAGCAGTTCTTTTTTTAACTTAACCATAACTGCACATTAACCATTTGCTCTGATTCTTTGGGGAGACTACAACACAGTTGTAGTGGTGTTAGAAGTGAAAGGTGCCGGGTTTGTAAATGTGAGCATGCTGCACAGCACCCTGCTGCCTTTCTGTGGCGGGTGGAAGCTGCTTTCCAAAAAGCTGAATTAAAACGGAATTTGAAGGATCATTCACTCAAACCAAGCCTGCTGGCTCTGGGAGCTTTACATGCTGCCCACCAGCACAATGCCTGGTTGCCGTGTGAATTTCATGGGATGCACTCGTTCTCATTCTTGGACTACAGTGATAGGACAAGGGGTAACGGGTTCAAACTTAAACAGGGGAAGTTTAGATTGGATATAAGGAAGAAGTTCTTTACTGTGAGGGTGGTGAGGCACTGGAATGGGTTGCCCAGGGAAGTTGTGAATGCTTCATCGCCGGCAATGTTCAAGGCCGGGTTGGACAGAGCCTTGGGTGACATGGTTTAGCGTGAGGTGTCCCTGCCCATGTCAGGGGGGTTGGAACTGGATGCTCTTAAGGTCCTTTCCAACCCTAACTATTCTATGATTCTCCCTGCATCCCAACAAGGCAAACTGCTACCCGGATTGCAGCATCATTTTGAGGCATGTGGGCTGAAGCCACCTAGTAGAACACAGTGCTGTATGGAGATACCCAGGCTAGCTCTGAGGGAATAGCTGGGAATGCTGTGGTGAGAGCTCCCCACAACTAGATTATATTCCACTCTTGGCTGAAGAGTAGACCAACACCAAGATACTGCTCTTCCACTGGAGCCAGGTTGTTGAGAGTTACTCTGATGTGCTCAGTTGGTACTATGGATACCCTTGTGCTGCATAGACATAACCATAGACGCTAAAACCCAGCTCCATCGAGGTATTTAGGCTTTTAACTCTCACTGAAATGAACAGGAGTTAAAAGCCTAAATACCTTTGGGGATTTGGGCCTAAGTGGCTTACAGAAAGCCTGTGGCACAGCAGAGACTCAGGCATTTTGACTCGGAGGCTAGTGCCTCCGATATGAAATCATTCTTCCTCCCTACATCTGGTAGCAGTTTGCATTCACATTTCCCAGCTTGGGCCATCAAAAATATGCCCATGCTTAGGACAGGAGGTGAAGAATAATTTAGGTAATTGAAACTACAGCAGGAATGTGGTTCTGTCAGAGGGCTGTTGCCTGACCTGGAATTTAACCAGACAAGTAGGGATTGGGGAAACAGCGCGCCAGCTCTCGCCTTTCAGGTGCACTGAAGGCAGTGAGTTTCTCTGCTACAAGGGGGATAAATAGTTGAGCTTATGTGTCTGCTGAAAAGGAACCCATATTGCTAAGAATGAAAGCAGGAGACTTGCCAAGCACTTGCCTTGTTATCCGCATGACTGTTTATCAGTTATAACCAGAGCTGAGCCAATAATTCTTAATGGGTAATTCATCTGATGAATATCTCCCCCTTACACTGTGTTTGAATGGTGTATGAACCAGCCATTACTTACAAATATTTATTTACTAGTCACAATTATTTGTTTAATACTGTGAATAATTCATGGCTTGTGGAATGTTTTCAGGCAGTAGCCAATGCCCAGGCTATTTTCATTGGGCAGAGGAGTAAATGTTGCCTTTTTCTGATTACGCCAGTGTTAACTGAGGATAACTTGAAGGCAAAAGGCTGGATCCTCCACTGATGTCATTTGGCTTAGCTCCCTTTTTTTGCAGTCGATTTCAAATGGCCAGTGTTAATTCACACCAGCTTACTAGATGGTCCTGAAAAGAAGGATTGTATGTAAGAAGAATGACTCTCACGCCATATTGTCCCAGGACTGGCTAAATGTACTGCGTTTACAGCCACCGCTCTTCATTCAAATTATCATATGTATAAATTCACAATTTACCTTCAAAGATACCCTTCAATATTAAATATCTGAGTTGCTTGTCAATGAGCTTTGCAGTAAATTGTGCTTGTGTGACTGTACACACAAAGGGACAAGTTTTGCAGAGACAGTCCAGGTTAGGTTGTAGTTGTAGGGCTGGGGGGAAACTGCTTTGAGGACAGATGTGTGGCTTGTGTTGAGGTTAACCTGAAAAACTTCCTTGTTCAACGTGCAGGACTTTTCAGTTCCAGCCTTACTTTTACCATTACAAAATCTTCCCTTATATAAGTCTCACTGACGTCAGTGCAGCTTTGCCACTTGTATTTGCCTTATCAGATTTCCAATCCTTAAAGCTATTTTAGAGGACTTTTTTAACAGCACTCTCTGTGGTACCCAGCTAATGATGGGAAAAACTAAAGCAGGGGATTGTGTTGGATTGTGTCTCTGCGATTCTTGCGTCTGTGGTCTCTAAGGGTTCTAAGTCAGAAGGATTTTGCTGTAATACCTCATGCCTTGTTTGTACCCTGTATCTGTCCCTCCCAGTTCCCTTCATTACAGTAGCAAATTATACCTAGTGATACCACCAAGAGAACCAGGGAGGAGTTAAAGGCTTGGTCCCTAAAAGATTTCTAGGTCCAGATTTCCAGAGCAGCACTTGAGTCTTGCAGTTAATATCGCTGCAAACTTCCCAGCTGAATCCCTACATATGTGTTCTTCTTTAGCCTTTCTTCTTCTCCTCCCAAGGAACAAGGGATGGGACAAGAGGAAACGGCCTCAAGCTGCACTATGGGAGATTTAGACAGAGATGAGGAATGATTCCTTCCCCAAAGGGTGCTCAGGCATTGGAACAGGCTGCCCAGGGCAGTGCTGCACTCACCGTCCCTGCAAGTGTTCACGCACCATAGAGATGAGGCCCTCAGTGCCATGGGTTAGTGGTGGCCTTGGCAGTGCTGGGGTAGAGGTTGGATTTGATCTTAGAGGTCTTTTCCAGCCCAGCTGATTCTATGATCCTATGACTCTGCTGCCATTCAGATTGCCATCATAACGTGGCTGTGGTCCTGGCCACAGGATCTTTGTGTTATTAGCAGACTGCTTCATGGGGAGAAGTCTTGTACTTTTCTTCCTTCTCTTTCATCCTTGCTTTTTGGTACTTCTGCTCCGCTGATGAAATGGCTCCTGGAAGTACTGAAGCATAAAGAAAAAAATCACATTTCAGAAAAATCTGTTGCTTTTTGCTTTGGCTGGAGTAGCACAACCAATCTGAATGTCAAAGCAGCTCCTCAGACTAAATGTCCAAGCGCGTATCATTGCTCGCTACACGTCATTTACTAATGAGTGTATCCAGACAAACAAACAGAGGATCCAGCATGCCCTCTGGCTGCCTATAAAAACAGGGAAAGATAATGAAGTGGTGTGAATCAGGGCCTTTCTGTAGCAGTGAGGCATGAAAAAACTGGAACATACAACAGCTTCTGCTGTCAGGTACCAAATATTACCTTAACATTGGTTCTATAACCAACCATGGGGGCAAATGGGCTTCACCAACCTTATTAGATTAGCACAGTAATGTTTTTCATGTCTGAGGTTTCACATTGCTGGATGTCAAAGGAAGTTGCTGATGTGAAATTCATATATATTTGGGTTTTGGATGCGCAAAGGTAAGCGTGATTGTCCAAAAGGTGCAGCCCCTGACCTTTCTTTAATTACAAGCAAATGCAGGGGGTTGATGGATATTGCCATGCTATTGGTCTCTTCTGTTGAGTGAACATTACTGAGCAGCCTCCTGAAACACAGTGGTGTCTTTGTGCTGCAGACTGCAGCTCGCTAGGAACACACCTGATTACACCAAGCTCTTTTTAAGCAGAGCCCTGCACAGTGTCAAAGGAAAATGTTTTATTGTATGTGTAGGGAAGAGCAGATGCTTAGAAGAAAGGTCAAAGAAGAAGAGAAGCAATTGACCTGCTAAAACAGAGCATCTTTGGGGATTTCTTAGCAGAAAACCTCTTTGTCTTCCACTCGCTGTGATAGTGCAAGCTGCAGTCAGGAAGAACTGCTGTGACCTGAAATAGATGATAACCTTTTATATAAAGTCCTTGCAGCCAGTTCAAAGGCTGTAGTTCTTCTTCAGCCATGTTCTGTCATTGCAACTGTTTCCTGGACTGTGATTCAGAGCTCAGCCCTGCAAACACTCGGTTTCCCATTTGTATTTGTATTTGTATTTGTATGACTCTCTCTTCCTGAAGCACAGTCCTCAGAGACACAGGCTTGTAAAATTGTCCTTATTGACAGAGGGAAGGCTGGAGATGAAGAGCACACGGGCACCGCACAAGGGAGCTGGCTGCCCGTGCCTTGGTACAGCCACACAGAGCACTGCTGTCAGGGGACACGTGTGTCACCCAGTGCAGAACTGCACCAAGGTTGTGTTATGCTGCTTCAGCAGGACAAAATAGCTTGGGTGTAGCATCACACTGGCTTGGTTGTATTGCTGCAACACTTGATCTGTAGTGATCTCAGGAGATGCTTGCGCAGGAATCTCTGAAGCTTTGGGTGGTCTGCAGTACATGTGTACCTGTGGACACTTGTCCTTGCCCTCTAAAGGTGGGACTGGTATTGGCATTTTATTTGAGATCAACCGTGTGCTTCTGAAATGAGCCTCCCAGTGATCCCCACTTAACTGCACATTTATGTCATAAAGGATATGAATAGGATTCCTCTGGGATGGCACTGAGCTGGTGCGTGTGCTTCAGGACTGCATCTGTAGTGGGACAGCTCGTGCTAGTTGCTACTGCTGCTAGACTGCAGCTAGTCTGAAGTAAAGCACGTACAGAATGGAGAGGCACAGTGGGGTTGTCAAGTCCTGGGCACCAATTTTTCTCTCTGTGTATCCACTCCTCTTATTTTTCACTACTTTCTATTGTAGGTGTGGTCAGAGATGCCTCAAGTCCTATCTCAGCACATTGACCCTTCATCCCCTCCCTGGGCTGGGCCATTCAGGCCATTTTCAATATGAAGGTAAGACTTTGGGAAATCAGGTTGACTTTGATAAGACTCTCCATATGTGTACAGTGATTTCTGTATATGAATACCTTGTTGAACAGGGACTGGTGGGTCACATCAGGCAGCAGAAAGCCCAGACCTCTTGTGCAGCTGCAAAGCTATGAGGTGTTTAAGGGGCAAAGGGTGAACTTCTTTTTTCCCCCCCTTGTTGTATGGTATCTGATCACATCTCGTGATAGTCCCCTTCCCCTTACTTGCACTCATATAATTACCAAACAGTGCTCTTTCGTGCTGCCTCTGGAGACTGACACTGTTGAAGCATGTAGTTTAAGTCTCCTATTGACCCTCTGGGGGAAAGATAGGAAGAAACACTGAAATTAAACGTAGGTGGGGTAGCAATGATAATTATGTTGGATCATAACTTCCACTGATCTAATTAATGCCACCTAAGTTGTGGCTTGTGCAACTGCCTTGATTTATTGGTTATATCCACAGTTCACAGAATGACGTTTCTGAAGGCCCGTGGCTCTGATACATGGAGCGATAGAAGTTGTATTTCATGAACATCACATTGTATAGTTACAGGATGTGTAACAGTTTGAATGCTGCCTGCTCTGTGATGCTCTTTAAAGGCACTGTAAGTTGGTGATCCAGGTAGGATTAAATAATGTAGGCTGTACAGCCCAATTAATTAGTTTCCAGCCCAAATCCCTTCATGCTGCTCTTAAACTGATGTTTTCCTGTTGACTCTCGTATAAAGAGCTCTAGGTGTTCCCAGCATTAAGTGACAGTAAAAGATGACTCTCACCTAAGCTCCAGTTTATGTATTTGTTTTATTACTCAGGATATGTCTGGATTTTACAGCTGAGTATGTCAGGAATTTAGTTACAAGTTGAAACCGCTTTATAATGCGTGGCTATAAAGATCAAAGGTTGCAAAACCAACACTGGAGAGCCAGGTCCTGCTCTTCCAAGGCTCATCAATCATGACTTAGTTCTGGCCCATCTCACATAATTTTCCACCATGTGCTGTCATTTGGACAAATGTTTACCCATAGCAGTAGACCAGAGACTCCCACAACTCTTAGGCTAAGTGTTGCTGTTCCTTGACAGCACTTCTCTGTTTCTATTTACCTGCTATCTCTTTTTCCTCCTCACTTTTCTCTTCTTTATCTCACAGTTGATAATTTGAGGTATGTGATTCCTGCTCATGGCTCGCTGGGAGTTCTCCTTTGTTCCAGGTGGACAAAAATCAAGATCAATATAAGATCAAGATAAAGATCTTCCTTGTTTTCCCCATTGGAACTTGCTGAAGTTCTGCCAGCCCATGAAGCTGACATAAGGCAGGAGAAACCAATACAAAGGCTTTATCCAGCGAGTCTGATCCTATACTTGTCACTAGAGGAAGAATTGAGGTGAACAACTCTTTCTGCACTGCTGCCATCAGTGTGCTTGATGGCACTGGGCATTAGTTTTGTTGCTCATCTTTGTTTCTCCTTCAGTTGTGAGCCTCTCAAGTAAGGGGCAGTCTTATGAAGACTGGAGGACCCACAAGCCCCAGTATTGAGAGACCTCTTGATGCCTCTGTAGTAAGGAAAATGATGCAATTCATCATCCCAGCTTTGCCTGGGAAAACTGGACCTCCTGTTATGAGTTTTCTTATGAAAGATTCCTTGGTGGGAGATATAAGAACAACTGGTAGGCACAGGCAATTCTGGGGTTTTTTTAGGTGTTCCTAAATGACTTTTTGATTCATTTATTTCAGAAAATAAAGGGAATTTAAAAGTAAAGCAACTTTCCAAGTGGAGAAATTCAGATTCTGCTCCAGAAATATCTAAATAAAAATGAGCATCTGTATAATAGACCTCACATCAAAATGTAGCAGCCATTAACTTTAGGTTTAGTTTTGGCTACTTTGGTGACAGAGATTGAGAAAGTCAGCAGCACAAAATGCATTCTAGTGTATTTGAGACCTGGAAGTTTTCCCTCCTTCTGTTCCTGAATGTACTGCTTGTGGAACTCCAAGGAGCAGATTGAGTTTCTGGTCAGTTGTCGTGTAAGGTACAGGTTTAGAAATGAGAATTAATCTGAACAGCTGCTCGAATAACTCATTTGTTTCCTTTCTGAAATGCCTGTTCCTGTAGATCCAGCTTCCCTTTTCTCCCCCCATGCTGCCCATTGCCTGTCAGGATTGCTGGGAAGAGTAATGACTGATGGAATTTACTTGGTAGTGTGGCTGTCACCGTTGTGGCTGGTGGCTCAGATGCATCTTTAACAGTGAAAATCCAGATTTCAGAAACCATTGCTGAGTCCAGGCACTTGTTTCTTTCACTATCTTGTCTTTAGATATGTGAAAGGAGCTCAGAGCATTGAGCTTTTATCTTGTCAGGTGCCTGAGAAATGAGTCGCAGGCAGGACTGTTTCCTGTTCTACTTTGTGCCTTTGAGGGGGCAAGAAAGTTGCACCAAGGGGGGAAGCAGCAAAATATGGGAACAGGGAAGCAAGGCTGCATTCTCATTCTGAAGAAGCACTTTTATGCAAACGCATGTAACAGTTAACATAAAGCTCATGTTATGTTGCCTTTGCCTTTTGTAACTGTCAGGGTGTGACAGGATTTAAACTTTTCATGGCATGCCAAAATGTTTCTTAACATCCAGTTACTTTGCCTAGCTAATGTAATTATGTCCATTACTCACAGGGGCTCCATTTTGTCCTATACTTTGTCTTATTAATGTACTTACTGCTAGCGGGAGCTGGGGCCAGTGTTAATACCAGCATTCAGATGTCCAACCCTGAAGAGCCTGCTGGAGGTTTCATGGAGGAGGAGGAGGACAGGCATCCGGAGGCCTGGGAATGACAGGAGCTCCCTGTGGAATGGTGGTAGATCTGGAGGTAGAGGTAGGATTTGAGCTCGGGCTGATGCAGAGCTGAGGTGGAAGCTGGAGGAAGACCAAATGGACCCATGAGCTCTGTCCCCAGCTGGAAGGAGCCCTGTGAATTAACACTGGATGGGGCTGGCTTGAGCGGGGAACAGGTTTGTGCTGGTCCTGAAGCCAAGGGGAATGAGCCTGGGCCCCAGTGGCCACTCAGAGATGCAGGAACAGCATGATGGTGCTGTCATAGGCCTGTTCCTTCCTACTGCAGAAATCAAGCTGAATAAATTTATGGATCTGTAGCTGAATCTTGCTCAGCCTTGGGTGACCTGGTCTAGTGTGAGGCATCCCTGCCCATAGCAGGCAGTTGGAACTGGATGATCTTAAGGTCCTTTCCAACCCAAACCATTCTGTGATTCTATAATTCCTTCCCCAACTGTCTTAATTCAAGAGATCTGATCCAACCTAGGACCACTGATTGTCCTCAGGCGTAAGGTCTGGGACTGGTGCTAGGATAAGCTGATGTTTGGCAACAGCGGGCTCCTCTGCCTGGTTTTCTGCTGCGATTTGGGTTAGAATTTGGTTGTTTAGCTGATTTCATTGAGGATTAGGTTGTATCGCATCAGGTAAGATTTTTAAAGACACGCAGCTAAACATCCTTTTACTTGCAAAAGGGCCAAGTTATTTCTCCCATTGACCCCTACAACTTCTAAGGAAGCTGTTTTCCTGTCCTCTCAAGGCAGACCCCACATGTCCAGGATGCACATCCCCTGTGAGCACATGGATGCACCTCTCCCTGCCCTCCTGGGCCTGGGTATGGGCAAGATGCAGAGACCTAGAGCCTCAAGTTGATTTAATCTGTACCTGCCTCTATAACTACGTCTGGCTTCCTCTGTCCCAAATTACCTAACTCAGCTGGTATTTCCTTCCTCATATTCCTTCCCTTGCATCTACGCATCTCACCTGCTATAGTTTAACTGGCTGCAGTGGGGGAGCTGGGGGAAAGTGTGTGTTAACACCGTGCCCACCCCTGCCCTTCTCCCTGCCTGGCTTACAGACACTGTGTAGATGGAATTTTTAACATCAAAAGTTTCAATTACAGCAGGAAATGTCAGGCCGACAGAGTGCGACTGTTCCAGCTTTCCCATAAGGAATACTCCCACCCTTACTATTTACCCATATGGAAAAAACAACCTCGGATGGTATTTTTTTAAGTTCTCAGGTAAACGGAGCTGAATGGTATCATCACATAGACGGCAGGCTTGCTGCAGGAGATGAAAAGGTGTAAATCATAGCACAGGGTGCAGAGCCTTTACAGTGCCTTTTTCATGAAAGAAAATCCCGGGATACAGGCTAAGTGGGGTGGGGGCTGTTTGAGAGGCAGCTTAACCTCTAGCAAGTTAGCTAAGGGGAAAGAGGAATGGAACAAGATGGAAACATTGATCTCAGAGCAGGAGATGGTGTGGAAAGCAGCATACAGAGTGGCACGTACACATACTGCAAAGGTCATACTATGACCAGCAGAGCTGTGCACCTCAAAAAGAACCTGGCTTTGTCTTCTTGATACTGTCTCTGAGGTAGCTGAGACAGGAATATGCACACACACCCCCCCCTTCATCTTCTCTTCTCGAGCCTGGGTGAATCTAATGCTCTCCTTGGTCATCATGAGCTCCAGCTCCTGATAATCTTAGAATCATAGACTGGTTTGGGTTGGAAAGGGCCTTAAGATCATCTGTTTCCACCTCCCCTGCCATGGGTAGGGATGCTTCACATGAGAGATTGCTCTGGTTTAAGATCTTGGTTGCTCTCTCCTTGATTCATCCAGAAAATATATCCCAACGTGTTACGGGCAGCATCAAACTCAGCTTTTATTGGAAGAAATGTAAGCGTTCTGTCATGGCCTCAGACATCTCCAGTGGTCTTGGGTCTTGCTTCCTCATATAGAACCACTGCTGAGACGGATGATACAGCCACTTAATTCATTGCCGCTCCTGCAGGGACTCCATCATTTGCCTTAAGCAGGAACAGGTCATGCTTTTAATGACAGTGTTCAACCTGTGGGATTGTCTTGGACATACTGGTTCTTGAAATCGCAACTGGGGCTTCCAAAAAAGCCTGGAGAACTTCAGTGGTCAAATTAAATCAGTAAGTGTGGTAAGGAATTTGGCACTTAAGTCACCTGGCTCTTCAGGATAATTCAGTGTATCCCAAAATCGGGCTCAGTCAGCATATTGCCCAGCAGAAGAGTTGTTGCTGTTGAGTTTTCAGCTCTCAGCCTGCTCAGCAAACTGCTTCCTAATGGGAAGTGTCTGCCTCCATGTATGCTGTAGGTATAGGCTGGCACTTATTTACTGGAGGGAAGTTTTGTGTGAAACCTCACTGTGTTCCTTGCAGAACGGCACAAGATCATAGCACAATAGTGTTTTGCAGATGTGGTGGTACAGTGCTTCTGGTTAGGGCAAGTGGGGACACAAGAATTTAATTTAATGGAAAATGGTGAGGTTTCCAATATGTTTTTATGCCACAGGAAGATGAAAGCAAGGCCTCTGAAATGGGGCATGAAATGAAAATGAAAGGGAAGGAGAACTTTATAAAATAGCTATTAGCTTGCTGGTTGAGGAATCCACCGGGGCAGAGGGAACTGTGCGTTGGACTTGGTGCCCTCTATCAAACAGAGTAGGGATTTTTACCTACATCCCATATGTGAGAGCCTGGGTGGTAGTGAAGAGAATCCTGTGCTAAGTGGGACTCAGGGACGGGTTGTATTCACATTGTTAACCTGGGAGATGGAAAGGGAACATCGTTACGTGTCAGCAAGCAGATCCAACTGTGGGCACATCCATGGCCACTGCCCTCAGCAACTGTGCTCTGGCTCACATGGCGCTGGAAGGACCCTTTAATAAATAGGAGCAGGATGAAGAACGTGAGATAGGGTGGGAGAAGGCATCCTCTGAAATCCTTATCTCCAAATAGTTTAGCAGCTATTCAGGGTATTTTATTTTCTTAATTTTAAGAAGCTTGTTAGCTATGGAGAATAATGTAGCACTATTCCCCATGATGCAAATCTGTATAGATTTAAATTGATGGGAGAGATTTGCAACCTGTGTAAACAACTCTGTGAAGCCAGTGGAGTCACACCAAATTGTATCAGCTGAGGCTATTGCCCATCATTCTTCCATGTAAGAAATGGCAAGGAAACAGGGCTATGTGAAGAAGAAAATGAACTAAAAACCACAGCACAGGGCTTACAGGGTTTACAGAATCTTGACCATCACTTTTCTCAGCCTCTGCTTGGAAAACATCTGCATGTTACAAAGCACTTTGATATCCACCATACAAGCTATGGGCTCTCCTGCCCACTGAATGGTGCATTGCTCCTCTGATGTCAGCTGTCCTCGCTGAGAACAGGCAAGCTGAATATTGCTCTGAGCAGCTGAGCATACACCACCCGCTGGTTCCAGTGAGTTCATTCCACTTGTCTGCAAGTATGAAATATTAAAGGGTTGCAATTATTGTTCCTTTGGAGATATTAAAGTTTAGAAGCTGCCTCTAATGACTGATGTATAGCAGTCGAGCGTCGTGTTTCTGTGGAAAGTTGGTGGCTATTACAAGATAAACCTTGTGTGGGTAAAATAAATAACATCTTTCTCTTAGGAGCTAATGCATGATGTTTGATTAAGCAGTGGTGCCAAATCCAATGGGAATCTACCTGTAATTATAGCAGGGAACCATGTAGCTGGGTAAAATACTGACCGGGAGACCAGCAGAGATATTTGCAAAGGTCCCTGTTGGGGCTTTATGTCTACATGTAAGAACTTGGCTAACCAGTTCTGCTTCAAGCCTTTGTGCTGGAGCAGCACCGCCTGTGCACACGTGGCGGTCTTCATGTTCTTGTTGTTTATGGGAGGTGTAGGAACAGCAGCAGGTTCCATCTGCTAGGGTCAGTCATAAAAGGTGGCTTAGAACAAGGCAAAAGAGGTGGGCAAGGAGCAAAGGATGCACACAGGGACAGTGCATGTGTAAAACAGCTGTGCTTTAGCTTGTTACAGCAGCTCAGCATCTGACCACTCGCTTAGGACGGGATTCCTCTGGCTCTGTGTGGACGTGTACATAGATCTAGAGGTAAATGGTCTTCGCAGCTGTCAGGGAGCGATACTGATCTTATCCTAAGGGAGGCATCTGCTGTAGGCCAGGTGATTTACTCCCCAGAAGTGCCTACTCGCTCCATTAACTCTGGTGGGAGGTGAGTGTGGCTGAGCAGATGGAGATACCAACATTGTTGGGAGGTAGGTGAGAAAAAACCCATCCTTTGCTGCAAGGCAAGTGGTGATCCAGCTTTCCAAGGGAAAAGCAGCAGGTCAGTGTGTGAAGGGTCAGTCAGACAGGTCCGGGTGACCTCTCTCCAGCCTAGCCTGGTATGTAACTGAATTGTGCATGGGTGAACTGGTCCTGAAATACTCAGATACCTTTCCCCAGTGTCACACCAAGGTAGTGACGTTGTTTATAGGTTGTGTTTGGAGACAGCTGTGTTGGAAAAGGCAAAGGCAGCCTCTTGGTATGGCTGGAAGTGATCATCTGTGAAAAATCCTGTTCACTGCTCCACGGCAATCCCCATCTCTGCAGCAGAGCCAATTTTAGCAATGACATCAGTGGCAATGTGCATTAAGTGCCATTAAAGCAAGAGCTAGCACTAGGGATGGACTTGTCCCACAGGGAGAACGTTCCCTTTTGATCTGCTCTGCAGATCCTTTGCCTTCAATGAGTGGATCTGTACACCTCTCTCCTTCCACACACTGACATCAGTGGAAACTCTGTGTTTAGGCAGGTGCAAAATAGGCCGTGCTTAGATGCATCACAGCGATAAGGGCTCTGAACTGCCAATCCTGGAGGAAAATTCCCCGTCCTGCTCCTACCCCGCTGGTTAATTTTGGGTTACCTCTCCTGAGATCACTGACTTTTCTGTATGGTGAGACTCACCATCCCAATATGAGTCATTTAAAGGGTTCAATTAGTAATTTATGAAACAAATTAGCAAGATGTTAAGGGCCTAGTGCAGTGACGTGCTCCTAAAGTGATCTGATGAAGGACTTGGAATGCAAACTGATGTATCAGATAGGCAATAATAAAGCAAACTGGTTCATTCAGGAGAAAATAGGCATTCTGTGGTTACCATCTCTGCTGAAGGGCAGTAAGTGAGCAAAAGCAAAGGGGTTCTTTGTGGGCACGGCAACAGTTTGTAGGTTGCAATTAGGAATGTATTAGGGTCCTTTTTTTATGTAGCTTTGAAGTTCTGCAGAGCTCTTAAGGCTGCACCTGGGCTGCAGTTGGGTCAGAGGTTCCCAGTGCAAGTCTCTGTTTGGCTAGCTTTAGATTCCAGATTTTGGGTGCCAGGGTTACTTGTACCATCAAAGGAATGCCCACATTGTCCAGCAGATATGCCCACTCCTCTGTGTGAGCCCTCTTCAGCCTGAGTTTGGAGAGGGGCATGGAAATGCAGGAGGGGAGAGAAGTGCAGTCAATGCCCTGATACATTGGCCACATCTTTCTTTCCTCCAGGTTGCCTGTCTTAGACATGGGTGCAGTCTAGGGTGCACTTCAGTCTGAGACAGTCCTCCAGATTGGTCCTGAGCTCAGCTTTTCCTCAATGTGATACTGAGACTTCAGGCCCAAGCAGCAGCCGGGCTATCAGCCAGAAACGTGGACAGAAAGCAGGTAAGTCCCAGGGCTGGGCACACTTGAACTGTTTTGAATCCCACTCATTACGCAGTGATGTAGAAATAGACTTGGATTATGTTTTAAAACTGTTTAGCCCTGACCCACATCCCAGTGAAGGCAATGGGATGTTGCCAGTGGGCTCTGGAACACTGGGCTGCAATGTTACTGGTGCCTTCAAATACTTCCTTCACCTGTAGGATGAAAGTCCTTCTCCTGAGTCAATGGGCCTCCTTACTTCTTCCTCCCCTCTCAGTTTCCATGGGCCCCTAGCATGGGAAACTCAGCCTTATTCATCTTTGTATTTCCATGTCTCTGAATCAGGCAGGTTCTGGGTATGTTCCACATAGAAGCCTGTTATCTTTTCAAATGGCAAAAAAGAGGGGATTTTTCCATAGTCACATAGTTTTTCCACAGAAATGTATTCATGAGAGTTAAACTTGCCCAAACTATGTTAATGTATGTGGTTGGCTTCTGTGCCAATTTTCATTGTGAATAAGACGCAAAATAAAAGGGCTCTTGTGTCTCCCTTTCCTCTTCCCTCAATCCCTCCCATAATTTTGGAGTTCATAAGCCCATTTTGTATGCGAATCAGATCAGGAGAGGAAAGGCAGGGGGGTTACTTTTGCTTTTAAACTATGCCTTTGCTTTAAACGACTGGTAGACACATGAAAGTTCTGCCTGAACCAAGAAGAGGTCAATACAATGGGGCTGGCCCTTACAGTTGGTGTAAATTGGGATAACTGCATTTGTCCTGAGTGAACCGCGCTGATTTACACCAAGGAAGGAGACAGTTCATTGCTGTGGTGTTATTCGAATGCATTTTCATCCGACAAGAGAAATAGTGTCTCTTTTTAATACAGATGTTAGGACTTCTGCCGAACAGTCTCCTTCCTGAGCATGCACCGTGGGTTACCACAGCGCACACAACACATCAGTTGAGTTCAGGCAGCTCTGTTAGCCAGATGGCTATGAAACATTCATAATAGAAGCTGTAGCTATTATGAGCCATTTCTCTTTGGTGCATGTCCTGACAAGCTGCTGTTATTAAGTTTCAGTGTATTTCTGTTAATGTTACCTACCTATTTTCATTCCTGTATGCTGTCACACGGAGCTGGTTGGCGTGGTCTTGGGAACTGGGCTTCAAGGCTCCTCCCTGTGAAAGTTGCCAGCTCATTTATTTGTTTCTTTCCAGTGGTTCGAGCTGGTGCGTTATTCAGAAACTTCTGAAAGAGAGGGGTTGGGTAAACCTCTGATTCAGTTCGTTTGAAAGCAGCCTTGAAGGCCTCCTCCACATCTTGCCCTCCTGTGGCTCCGAAATAGGCTTTGACGAGGCTCATTTGGAGCCCGTTTCTGAGAAATCATCAGTGCTTCTGGTGGAAAGGTCCCTCAAGTTGAAGGTTTCCGTCCTGTCTTGTAGAGCCGTGGTACTTCTTGTTTGGGGCCTGACTGTCCCTGGTCTTTGTTTCTCAGTCTTAGAGCGAGTGCAGGAGGAGAGGGGCTCAAATTCAACAGGAGTTGTGAGGTGTTAAGGTAGGGTGGCAAGATCACTTCTGTTTTACCCTTATCCCAGCATCCTTCTGCAGGGGCAGTGGTCAGCAGTCCAAATTATGTTCTCCTGATGGCTGCAAAGCCTCTTGACTGGAAAGGACCTGCGAGTCTCAAGGGAGCTCTGAGTGCTCACTGCTGTTGCCTCCCTGTGTTTAACAACAGAAAGAGCTGTGATGCAGGACAGGATCTGGGCTGCTGGCTGGAGGTATGAACCTTCTGGTATGGGCTGTGTTAGATGAGGTGGTTTGATAGCTGTAGGGTCTCCTCAGCCCACCTTTGCCCTCTAGTAAAGCAGGTGATGCAGCTACAGGGGAGTCTGCACACAGCCAACAGCACAGACCATGAGCTATTGTCTGTATAGATGGAGCACACCTCTGCATGCCTGGGCTGAAAGGGCAGTGACAGCAATGTCCTAAGCAGTTACATGCAACTGGAAATACTTGGGATCTAAGTGTCGTTCCTGACAAGACAGTTTTGGGATGTCATATGCACAGTGTAAGAGTAACAGGTGGACTAAGGAAGCTCCTTGTAGAACATACTTACAGCAAACCAGTTCAGTTGGTTTATAGCGCTTGCATGAACCGCCTGCAGACTGGGAGCTATTTCTTTTTCATATGATAGTAGTCGTGTTAGTATCCAAACATGTGAAATCTTGAGATTGGCTTAGAAACCCTGAGATTTTAGCACACAGAGCTGGGCAAAAGTTGCCTTCTGGTTTTTGCATCAGAAGTGCTCAGGTCCTTGCATTCACAGAGGGTAAAAACTGACTTTAAATAGGATATGAGGTTCTTAGCTATGAAAATCATTGTAGTGGAAAGTCACTATCTGTAGTATTACCCACTATACAACTGTAGGAGTTGGCCGTTGTGGAGAATTGGACAACAGCTCGTACTTGAAGAAATTATTCACAACACAAGGAGAGCCTTTTGTTCATGTGCAGCTGAATATGTAGCAGACAGCTCTAAATTACTCTCTGCAAATGTTTTGTTCCAGTGGTGGGTACAAGACTTATGGGATGGATACCGCAAAAGTAAGAGGGCACCCACAAGCTCTTTGGCTGCAGTAGCCTCTTGAAGCATCCCCAGGATTTCTCTGTGTCTTGACCACATAAGCCAAGGGGCAATGCCCAAAGAGCAAGATTTCCCCTTGGCAGATCTTGGTGGATCTCATTTCAGCTGGTGCTTTTTGGAGAGGACCTGCGAGGAGTGAATGCATGGTGGCTGTTTTGTAATGGGTAGCCTGAGAAATTCCCATCACAGTTGCAATCTGCTTAGGTGGACCCATGTTCTTCTTTCCCAGCCTGTGAAGAGAAACAAAAACATCTGGCAGGCAACAACTGGATTGGTTCAGAAACACCCTGCTCTCCTTTCAAGGAAGTGCTTTTCGCTGTGGTACTGGACTACCCAGTCCTGCAGACATTCCTTGGCTCTAATATCCAGTATTCCTGGCCTTTCCCGGGAGGAGGCCTTCTTTTGCATCTCAGGTGTATATACCGAGGTGAGCCAGGTATTCATCCAAAGGAACCAGTATCTTGGGCTCTGAGCCTGAGCTGCATCCAGAGTGGCCTCAGGGAGCCACTCACTCACCTCCAGGTATTCAGGAACTATGACAGGGCTTCGGGCAGGGTGTTTGCAGTACGTTTTCCAGCTGCAAAGGGAGAAGGGTTTTCTTTGCAGTTGTATATAAATTGTGGAAATGGAGAGTAATAATGTTCTTGTTTCAAGAATTGTCATGAATGCTTGGTCTTGAGGCCAACCATTCAGCTCCTCTTATCTCTTGATGCTAATCTGTCTAAATGATTGCAGTGTGTCTCAGGTATTTGAAGGTGGGAAAAAGAAAGAAAGAATCAATCTTTGTTTCCCAAACTATCAAAAGCTTATTAGCCTCAGGCAGATCTTTTTATCTGCAAGGAATAAAGCAGATATGTCCAGATCCTCAGCCAGTATAAATCAGTTTAATGCCCTTGACCCATTAATTTTTCTCTTGCACTTTGTCTTGAGTGGGATTTAGGCTGTGTTTAAGCATTTCCTTGTCTTCTAAGTGTCCAGTTTGAAGCTTAGCAGAACAACCGTTAGCCCTGGCTCTTGGAGAGCTTGCACTGGATCATAGAATCACAGAATGGGTTGTGTTGGAAGGGACCTTAAAGCTCATCCAGTTCTAAACCCTTGCCATGGGCAGGGACACCTTCCACTAGAGCAGCTTGCTCCGAGCCCCATCAAACCTGGCCTTGAGCATTGTCAGGGATGGGGCAGCCACAGCTTCTCTGGACACCCTGTGCCAGTGCCTCAGCACCCTCACAGGGAAGAGCTTCTTCCTTATATCTAACCTGAATTTCCCCTGTTTCAGTTTGAACCCATCACCCCTTGTTCTATCACTCCAGTCCCTGATGAAGAGTCCCTCTCCAGCATCCTTGTAGCCCCCTTCAGACACTGGAAGCTGCTCTGA